>RJWT010000684.1:0-60172 GCA_004365215.1 Cuniculus paca | reverse complement strand
GACTGCAGCTACAGGCAGGCTGGACAGGGGTCTGGCTGGCCGATGGGCTCATGATGAGCCACCAAAGCTTGCCGCAATGTTTCAGGGACTGTGGGCTACTGGATACAGCCACCCACCGAGGAGCCCGCCTTGACTGAGACATTCCAAGGACATTTTCATTTTCCAGTTGAGTACAGAGTGCAGCAGGATTTCTCAGCTGAGACAGCAGCTCTATGGATTCTGGGGCTGCCAGTCAGGTGACACGTGCTCTCCAGGAATCCTGTGACTCACCTGCCACTTTGGCAAGGGGTTTCAGCTGGCTCGTGCCTCTGGGGAGAAACCCTGTCTGTAATGATGGCAACCCCCTTGGCTTTTGCAGGAGGATCTTCTACTTCCTGCTGCAGGCCAACAGCCTCTGACACACAGACTAGGGTGGGGTGTGAGATCTGCTGGTGGTTCTTGGTGCAGTTCCTAATCAATTAACCTCATTTCAGTGATGAGAAAGAACCAGTGGAGGGATGGGCCGATGAGCAGAATGTGACACTAGCCCCAAGGTGTTAATAATCTGTTGACAGAGATGATCTGAGCATGGTCCATCACAAAACCAAATTTTATTTGTACTGTAATAAATAAGAAGCGCTATCATTTATGGAGTCCAATTGAGTTTTCTTTACTCTTTATGCCTCTAAAGCCAGCTGTACTGCTCCATTTTTCAGATGAGGAAATTAAAACCTAGAGGGGTCGAATAACCTGTTCAAAGTGAAGGACCCAGTAAGTGGCAGAACTGATGTCTCTCTTTTTTTTTCTATTTGATACATTGCCACTCTACAGTTGTGAAAATGGAGAACTGGGGAAAGTTTAGGAGATGAAGACCCCACTGCTCACTGCATGGAAGTGGTGGATGGATGCAGGAGCTGAGGAAAGATGAAATAGAGATGCAAATACTGTCAGCCCTTCATATCCATGGTAACATACCCACATTCAAACAACTGAGGTTAAAAAATGTGAAGAAAAAAAATTGCATCTCTGTTGAACAGGTACAGACTTTTTTCTTGTGATTATTTCTAAACAATACAGTTTAACAACTATTTACATGGAGTTTACACTGTGTTAGATATTATAAATAATCCAGGGACGATTTAAGTATACGGGAGGATGTGCACAGGTTATATGCAAATACAACACCGTTTTATACAAGAAATCCGAGCAGTGGAGGGTTTTGGTGGGAGTATTAGTGGAGGGTCTTGAAGCAATTCCCCATGCATATGGAGGAAGAATTGTATATATAAAATATAGGAATGGAGTACAATGGCATTGCTTTTGGACAAAGAACAAAGAATTCCCAGCTTAGCCTGTTAACCCTGGCAGAGACCTCACGCTACATCCCCAGCTCCTCACGCTTGCTTGCTCTAGGGGTCTAGGAACAGATACTGCCTGCAGCCCCCCAGCTTCTCATGCTGTTTGGATACTGGCTGAACATCCATCCCTTAACGGAGCATCACGGCTATGATCTGATGGGAATTAACCTTGGCCTAGGACACATCAGGGATTTGTCCAGGGTGTGCAGATGGGAGTGGGTGTGACTAGTCTGTGTACCTTAGCGATAAAGTAGAGGCAAGGGCAAGGATAACAGCAGCAAGAAGAGGTAATGTGTTTCAGGTGCTTAGATCAAGCTACCAGGCACTATAGTGAGTCTTACATGGTGTGTCTAACTTAATATTGACACCCCTCTGAGGCAGATCTAATTAGTTATCATCATCTCCATTTTAAGTATGAGAAAACCGAGGCAAAGTCACTTGCCCAAATTCACAAAGCTAGGAGGAGCTATAGCTGGGACTCCCACCAAGTTCTTCTGATTCCATAGCCTGGACTCTCAACCACTGAGCTTTATGGCGTTTTCATTGTTTTAGTCCTTGCCAGCTCATCTGCTGGGAAAATGATGCCTCTATAATGGAGCAGACCTAAGTGTGCATGTACACGTGTGCATGTGTACATACAGTCCCTAAGCAGTGGGGACCCCTTGGTAGGTTAAGTACATTGCCCAGTCCTGCAGCCTGGAACAGGGAGGCAACAATCTAGACTTCCAGTGGGAGGAAAATAAAACAAAACAACTTCTGTGTAAAGAACAAAAAGCAGCATTAACATTCGCAAAAACTGTCACATTTTGGGATGTGTCTGAAGCCAACAGCTGTTTTAGGTCTCTTAACTGGCACATGTGTTGCCCTTTGTCTGGCAAACATTCACCAGGCTGCAAACTGATTTAATAGGAGTAGCATAAAAACAAACACACAAATCAAACATCTGAGCATCTTTCTGCACCAGCAGAAACAATGGGAACATCTGATGGGGATTTCAGCCATTCATGCTCTGCATTGATTTGCCCGTGCTTCTCGGGTGCTTTCCTAATGATCTGCTGTTTGCAAACATGTGACTGAACACAATGTGTTTCTAACAGTACACGCGCCAACGCAATGCCAGAGAGACTGGCAGGGGCACTGCCTGTGTAGGGGCATGTCCGCCAGTCACCTGTGAAGCGGGGCAGCAGCTGTGTGGCTATTCTGGTGGGGCTAGCAATAATGATAATATGATGAACATCTACTGTTAATTGAGGGTTTTCTACCTGTCGGATGCTGTGCCCTTCATACAGTGGCTCATGCTACTCACATGAACAATATTATGACACAGAAGTATTTTTAAAATACGCTTGTTAGGGCTGGAGATGTAGCTCAGCAGTGCAGCACCTGCCTGGCAAACACAAGGCTGTGTCTGATTTTTGGTACTGCCAAAAAAACCAAACCAAACCAAAACAAAACAAAACAGAAATACAACAAAAAAACCAAAAAACTATTTTATGGATGAAGAAGTTGTGGTACAAGAGGTCAATTCGCTTAAGGTCACTTAGCTAGTGAATGGCTGACCTAGACTTGAATCTGCCTTGGTCTAATGCAAAGAGTGCCTGGGGTCATAACTCCCACACTATACTGTGCCTCCCATAAATGCCCCTTCATGGTTTCTTAACTTTTTCTCATCTCTCTTAGTCTTTGACTTAGGAACTCTTGTTAGGATGTCCAGGTCCTGCTGAAGGGAGGAAATGCCATGCTTATCCTTCCCCCAAGTCGTCTCGGGCCATTTGGTTGGAGACCAGACAGTGACTCAGCCTGGAGATCCAATTCCTGATGCTTCCCTATGCCTGGTACAGAGCTGAAAGAGAAGGTCCTTTACAAGGTTGTGCTCTGGGCCCGACTCCTACAGCGTCTCACTCCTCTCTCCCGCTTTTTATCATTGTTTCTCGAAGCGAGTCCTAGACTCCTCCACTGAGTTTGAATGTTTACTTCACAGCAGGTCAATCTGAGGCAAGCCATCTCTAACTTCTGTTTGCAGGATACCTGGCATCACCTCTGGATCACAGAGGTACAGATATGGTACCAGATTAATTCTTTCAATCAGATGTGTGTGTACAGATACCTACAGATGACATCCTTTTATCTTAAAAAAGAGCAGCATGGGAATCTGAAACTAAATCACCCTACCATGTTACATATGCACACGTGGGCATAGGTTTTTAATTTCTTGATTCCGTTTTTCTTTTCAGAAGCCTCCTAACACTGTGTTAACTTTCACACATGATGCTCTTCAATCTTCATGGAAAATCTCTACGTAGATTATGATGACTCCCATTTTGCAAAGGGGGAAACTAAGTGAAGCATGAGATGTTAAGAAATGTACCCAAAGTTAGAGGCAGAACTACGACTCAAAAATTGCAAGGCTATTGGCCCCAAAGCTGTTGGGAACCACTGTGTTGCCAGACACACTTCTCCTTATCCTACCCATGTCCACCTCACTCCATTTCTCTGCTGTCCATGGGCATAGGCTTGGAACACTGGCGCTCTCAGCACATTTCAGTCACTGGAATCTCCCATTTCTAGACAGCACTGGCTCTGTGGTTGTTTGTTGGTTTATTTTGTCTTTAGTTCACCCTTTTTTTTACCCCTTCCCGTGACTGGTGCAATGCGGGTATCTGCCATTGTTAAGCAGCTGCCTACACATCTCAGACAAGCAATGGGATTGAAGGGCTCTTCAAGTACAGAGGTTCCTCCAGGGCTTTTGAGGGCCCAGGAGGGTACCTGAACACCCCAGAACAAAGGAGTGTGTGGGCCTCTTGCTCTTCCCTGAATCTCTCTTAGCTGGGAGCTGGAGCTCGTTCAGGGAAACATCAGGGAACACTGTGGATAGTGCCCTTGACAGGAGCTGAGTTTCGAGGAAAATCTACAGTGAACCATCTCGCTGTAGGTTCTCTGGAAGAAAGCTATTTTTAGAGGAATTGGCTCTGGTATGCGAAGAGACCAGCACACACTACTCTGAGCTGCCTTGGCTTTGGAAAAAAAAAAATCTAAGAGAGTCTGCCAGATTGCTTTGCATGAGAGATAGGCACCCTTTCCAAATGCTGGAGAGTGCGGAACCTCTCCCAAGGTTAAGGCCATTTAAAAGAATCATTAGTAGCTCAGGATTGAGCAGAGGTAATGCAGAGCCTGAAATGGTACCAAGCATTTTTAAGGGGGAAGTACAAATCTGGATTCTATAGTTGGCTGTGGGCCAGAGGTGGAATTCTCAGTATCAAAAACAAAAAGTCATGTTTGGATGTCTTCGGCATCATAAACCAGACATTCCTATTTCTCCTGGGTGTGTCCTTTTTGTTTTCCCATCTTTCCACCAGTCTGTTGGTCTCCTTCCACGGCTAAGAGGATGCATTTTAGCTGCTTTAGAGACTTTCAGGCTAACGTGCCGGTCACCAGGCCTGGCTATATTGCTGTTAGAAGCAGCAAGTCTCTTCCCTCCCCACAAGTTCTGTTTTGTATGTTACCACTCGAACTGCCCTCCACAACCATAGAGATTTGCCACATCTGCTTCAGTTTCTCAGCTTCATTTCATCACAAAGGAAGAATGAAACCAATACGGCAAGAAGAGTCCTGTGCAATCCATCTGGTAGACCGTGGGTGCCCAGTAAGCAGGGGCAGCCTTATTACTATGTCTGCATACATTTGCATGAAGATGAGCTACTCCCAGGTTCAAGTAATAATGCATGTGGCTTGCTACAGTCTAGAGCTTATTTTCTCAACCATCACCTTGTGAAGAACCAGCTTTCTTTCTTTCCTCCCTCCTCCACCCCTGCCCTTTCCTCCTTTTCTCTCTTTCTCTCTCTCTCCTTCTCTCCCCCCTTCCTTCCTTCCTTCCTTCCTTCCTTCCTTCCTTCCTTCCACACTGGGAGTTGAACCCAGAGTCTTCACACTTTGCTACCTCCAAAGCCCTTTCTTATTTTGAGATGGGGTCTCACCAAGTTACCCAAGCTGGCCTTGAAATTTTGATACTGCTTCAACCTCCCAGAGTTTGAGATTAAGGCATGTGCCTCCATGCCTGACAGAACTGAGCTTTCTTTATGGAGAGATCTCATGCACTGGTAGCTCCTGCTTTTGGAGCATGGTTTCCAGTCCTTGTCTTTGTCCCTAACTAAAGTCCTACTAAGTGTTGTAGTTGTGGCTATATGAGAACAACATCCACTGCTAACTGAAGATGTCCTATGCGAGCACCTTATACCATACATTTGTTTAGCCTTTCTAGGAACCATTAAGGACACACCACTCATCTCTCAGTCTTTCCATTGAGGAAACCAAGTAATAGTAAAGTTATTTGCGCACAGTTGTCATCTCAGCTGGTTGGGAGGCTGAGGCAAGAGGATTGCAATTTCGAGGCCAACCTGGACAACTTAGCAAGACCCAGTCTCAAAATACAAAATAAAAAGGGCTGGGAGGATATAGCTCAATGGTAGAGTGCCTTTAGGTTCAGCCTTCAGTACTGAAGGAAAAAAAAGTCATTTGCAATGGCTACTGGCAAGGCAAGCACTGGGATGTGGGTCTGCCTGAGTCCATGGTCTATATTCTCAATTAACTACTTGCTGTTTTATGTTTGAAAACACTCTGGTTGTGTTAGTCATTCCCAGACTTTGAGATTTCATAGGCCACACAGTTTCTTTTACTTTTCCAATCAAGTCGATGTATGTGTGCACATAAATTTATGATTATATAATTACATGTAGTTATACATACATAGAACACGTATGTATTCTTTCTTCAGTGGTCATAACTTTGTAAAAATAAAGGGCAGTGCCAGGTATTGTGACACATGCCTATAGTTTTAGTGTTTGGGAGGCAGAGGCAAGAGGGTCTCCACGAGTTTGAGACCAGCCTGGGCTACATAGTGAGTTCAAGGCCAGCCTGAACTACATAGTGAGACCCTGTCTCATAAAACAAAACAATACAAAAGGCATTTTTAGTAAAACAATAACTGAGTAATGAAGTCCAGGAACTTAAAATAAAGGATATTCTTTCCAAGTGAATATAGACAAATATCACCTTGCTCTAAACTTTCTCACTTTACCACATATTGGGAAAAACTCAGTGATAATCAGACAGCCTTTTGGCAATGACTACTCTAGCTTATCAATGTCTCTTTTAAAATTTAACATCCAGATGTGAGCCCCGCCATCTAGGTATGGTCTGGCCTGCGTAAAGTGCACTTCCAGGGTGAATATTTGTACTTTCTCTTGCCTGGAGACCTGACCTATGTACCTGTGAGGCCTCAATGATGGGCACAGAGGTATGAAGTGGGACAGAAGGGTGGCCAGGCCAAGGGCTCCCAAGTCAGGGCTGGGCTGGGGGCCACTGACCACAGTCTGACGACTTAGATTGGTCTCTTCCATGAGACCAAGGTTTTGAAACCTGGCCAAAGGAAGGTCTATGGTTGCCAGAGAAAGAAAGATAAAAGCTGGCCGATGGAAGGAGACAGGAACGAGGTAGGGCAGTGAAAAAGAGGAACAGTCTTTGGGACCCTGCCGTGAGGTGGGGACTGGCAGGAGTCCTATCTTGAACGTCCACAGTAGGAGGCCAGAGCACCATCTTGGGGAGGGTGGAGGCGAAGAGGAGGGCTCGCAGGGAGGGGAGCACAGGGTGAACTGGGGCAATGGGCAGGAAGTGAAGTAGAAAGATCCTGGTTGGGGACAGGGAGAGAAAAGGGAAGAGGAAGGAGGGAGGGGAGCACAACGAAAAGGAAACGGTGTAGCAAGAGAAGTGGCAAGGGCAGCCCAGAGGAGAAAGGGAGGGTGAACAGGAGGGTGAAGGGGGGACACGAGCAGGGGAAGGGGACGGCTCATCGTTGTGCTGGGGGAAAGGAAGGCTGAGGGTGGAGAGAAACAGGTGAAGGCCACAAAGACAGGGATGGCAGGCAAAAAGGCCTTGCTGAGCAGCTGCTGCCTGTGGGAAGGCTGTAGAGGCATGCGTTGCGCCCACTGGGCATGGGGAGGTCAGCTTTAAAGTGAAACAGAGAAAAGATGGCAAAGTAGAAGAAAGAAGAAAGTAGAACTCCACTATTTTAGGCCATATGTTTCTTTTGCTCCAAACAGGAGTAAAACTAGTCCTTAACATGCCTCATGGTCTGGCCCCTCATCCCCTGACCTCAGGCTCTGCTGCCTTTCCCTTTACTTGCACCAGGCACACACCCACTTCAGGGCCTTTGCACATGCCTTCCCCCCCGACCTGTTTTACACTCTTCCTCCAGATGGCCACGTTTTTTCTCACTTGTTTCAAGTCCTATCCTTGTCTCATTTTTCTCCATAGAATCTACCACCTTCCAGCAGATTATATCATTTACTCTGTTTACTGTTTATCCATTCCACCCCTAAATACAAAAGTCATAGAGGCAGGAACTTGGCCTATTTTGTTCATTGCTGTCTCTCCCAGTGTAAAACAATGGCTGCAATGCAGCAGACTCACAATAGATATTTGCTGAATGAATGTACAAATGAATGAAAGAGCCAATGGCCATCTGTTGGAATGAATTGGGAATGAGAATACATATGGGGAAGGAAGGAGGAAGAGGAAGAGATGATGCAGAAGCAAAGAGGCCAGGGAAATTCACCTTGTACTTGGGGGGCTTTAACTAATGATGTTTTCAGTTAGAAAGGTTACAAATAATGAAGTTGTCAATAAAGTTGTCTAAAGGTGAAGACAGAAAATGGGAATGACTATGGTCATTTAAAGCATGATCTTGAGGTCAGTGTTGACTGATACACTACTCATTTAAGAATAAGATCCTGGCTGTTTGCTAATGTGTAAAGGAAGGATGGACTGAGATGTACTTCATGGACACACGCATTTGACTGCAGTTTTTACCTCCGGTACATACACACGCCCATGCACCATCCTGTCTGTACCAGAAGTTTTAACATGTAGGACAAAAATCTGAAATGATTTGAAATGACTGAGAGCTCAGTCCCCTTCTCATACAGTGGCAGTACTAGACCAGTTCAGCTTTTGTATTTTTCCATCTTTCACCACAACCACTGTTTTATAAAGCACTTGTCCACATACCAAGGACTGTTTTAAGTGCTTCACATCCAGTATCTCATTTGGTTTTCACTGTGGCCCATCAAAGTATAATTCTATCATTGTGACATTACTGTAGGCAAGAAAACTAAAGCTGAAAGAAAGCAATTATTTTACCTATGATCATACAAATAGTACACAGGAGAGTTAGGATATAAACATGGCATAACTCTAGGAAAGGAATTGGTCAGCTCATTGGAAAGGACCAGACAGAATACATTTTAGGTTTTATGGGCTACATGGTCTTTTGTTGCCAATACTCAACACTGCTGCAAAAGAATGGGCATATGTAGTATATGAACAAATGCGGGTGGATGTGTTCTAATAAAACTTTATTTATAATTGCATTTTTTCTCTTTTGTGAGGAATCCAAAGGGTAAACAAGGAGCATAATGGAAGTTAGATATTGGGAAGTAGGAAGAACACGTTTAAATGGAAAAGGAAGAAGGAAGGGGGGAGTGGGACAGAAAGGGAAGGTAGGGGAAAGAGAAAAAAGAGAATAGAAGGAAACAAATGGAAATAAAGAATTTGTAAACAGGGAGAGGAAGAAGAGTTGAAGGGAAGGAAGTGGCATGGGAAAAAAAAAGAATCAAGACATATTATATATAGGTACAAATTTCCTATAATGAATGTGACCAATATGTATGACAAATATGTACTAATAAAAAGCATTTAAAAAATAAACTTTGTTTACGAAAATAGATGGTGGATGTATTTGACCTGTGCTGACTCTGTGCTGGAGTCTTTGCTCCTGATCACTGAGCCATCTTGCCTGGGACAGCAAACAGATGCCTGGAGTGGTTCAAATGGTCAACTTTAAAATACCAATATGCTGATAGTCTACTAGAAGATTGGTGGGGACACAGAGGTGAACTCGCTTGGGATAGAGGGTGGCAAATTGGGGTACTTACATTTCAACGATGCTCTCTGGCAAGTTGGCGGGGATTTCGGTCAAGCCCTTTCCTCGACAGTCCACGATATTATTACTGCAAGTGCAGGTGGAAGGGCATGAGAGGGAGTTGGCATTGCAGGATGGGGCCTCTGAATGAGGACCTGTGGGGCCAGAACACAACGTCGATTACTCACGTCTATGTCGGGAGCAACCTGGCACCAGCTAGCTTCCCAACGATGCAGACTTGCCTGATAAATTAGCTGACAAATTATCACCAACTGACATCTCTCCTCTCCTAGGAGTCACAGGAGAGATTCTGACCTTGACCTCACTCTTCTTCGTTTGTTTTCACCGCTCTGTTATCTCACCATCCTAGGCTTGTATAGAAAGAGGATTCCTCAGAGTCAGTCACTTAAGAAAATATGCCACTGAAATCCAAAGGGCCACTGAGACAGGCAGGTTTTTCAGGGTGTTCAACATCTGAGTGGTGCCCTGAGGTTTTGGCTTTTGCCTGATGACTGGATGCTGAGTGCAGATACAACCTTTTTTTTAAACTGATTGGAAGCCACTGGAGATATCAAAAGAGAGGGAGAAAGGTGGCAGATTTTCCCCATTTGGGGCACTGTCAGAATGTTCAAAATGATGTCAAAATATTCCTATAATCACCAGCAGTAATACCTAAGCCATTTCCAATTAGCTTTTATATTCAGAAAACATGCAAATAACACTTCTCTCACTAGAAAAAAGGTAGCTGAGTTGCTTCATATTTTGGAGTCACTTTTTCATTTTGTTTGAGGTAATAACCAGTGTGAATTTAAAGCAAAGTGATAAAAACCTATGCAAATGGAACCCTACAAGCTTATTTACAAAGCCAAACACAAACATATCCATCACTAATCTAACTCAGGATTCAGAGTCACTAAAAATCTTAATGACTTTCTCTGGTGGTCTCATCAAATTCCAAATACAAGAAATATATTTAAATGTTTTAAAGCCATTATAAACATTCCCATGCTTTGATCACTGCCTCCAAGTGAGGTAAGAATCTCAAACACATGCTTTTTTTGTTGTTGTTGTTGTCATTTTTAAAAAATTGGGTGTTAAGGCCTAAAAGGGAAACCCCATTCAGTGGGCGTCCCAGGGCCCCATCCCAAGCCTTTTGGATCTGGCCAGCAGTGGTCACTTCAGTGTCTTTGCAGATCTCCCTCTGAGCAAAGCGCCCTGGGATGAGACCAAGCTCGGTCAAACTCCACCGATACCCTCTCTCCTTGCACATGGAATCCCTGGCCGGTGGCTCTTGGATGCAGATTAAATATGAAAGACGGAACATGTCTGCGGGGAAAAATGATTTATGGTTTGGCTTCTGTTCCTGGAGAAATTAAAACCAGGGTGAATATAGCTACAGTGGCTGAAACAGATGAGCAATCAGGCTGGGAAAAGTCCTCATACGGACATGGAGGGTCCCACCTCCACATTCAGTAGTGCCCATGACCCCAAGAGGAGACCTCGCCGTAGGTGCTTAAGTTGGTGTCCATAGGCTAATTTGGGATCTTCCCAGAAAATGCCAGTCCAATGATCAGCGATTCTCATTGTTCTTTGAGATCACATACAGATAAAACCAAAATTTTAAAATATCCTCTTACCTGGGATGTTTGAGAACATATTCTCATCTGGCATACAAAGATTTAAAAGTCCCCATGGCCCCACTATGGGAGCCAATGGAGACCACAGAAAATGCCAGAGAACTGATGACTTACGCTACAATCCTAACTGTAACACTCTCCTAAGCAGAGCGAAGATACTAGCATTGCTCCAAACTGGAAAAGACTTCACATTTCTGAGAAAGTAGCAATGAAGACAGACAGCAGATCAGGAATGAGAGGGTACTGTGGCTGAGAGTGTGGCCTTTGGAATCTGTCTCGATTTGAATCTTGGTTCTATCACTTCATTCTTATTTCCCTGTTTCCCCATCTATAAAATGGGGAAAATCACAATAGTTATTTCACAGCATGGATTGTCGTAAAGCTGAAAACAAGGGAAGTTGATGCATGAAAAGGATTTAGAAGAATGCCTAGCACAGAGTAAGGAAGAGCTTAGTGATATTACTTGTTACCAGTATTGGGTCTTGCTTTGTCACTCGATGTCTGCAAAACCTTGGGCAGGGCACAGTACCCATCTTGAGCTTCTCTGTTACCATCTCACTGAATAAGGAGTTTTGAATGCTATGATTTCTTAGGTCCTCACTGGGACTACAGGTCAACCGCTCCTGTTCCTCAGGGGCGTGGGAGTAGAGGAGCAGACACTTAACAGGAGTGTTTCCTGCTCCGCTCCACTTCTCTTAGTGGGCGCAGGGAGCAGTGACAGTGTGAGGGCTCCCTGCCACCACTCACATCCAAAGGAGCCAGGAGCAGTGGGCCTGGGTTCTGGGGCTTTTGAAGTGCAGGTGCTATTCACTGAGGAAAACAGCTATAGCTGTGTGCCCTTCACGTCAGGGGAAGCGTGTACCTGGCCGGGGGCACTGCCACACCCAGCGTCATCCTATTTGGGAAACATCAGGACCTGAAGTCTGAGGCCTTTCACTTCCATCCTTTGAGGCAGAAGGACAGAAAGGTAGTCCCTCTTCTGATTGTCAAGATAGTAGCTTGGATGGGGCATATTACAAAATACGGGAGAAAAACATATTTGAGGCTCCTACTGGCAATAAGAAGTTCGGACATGGAAGTTGTTTTGCTTTGTTTTGTTTTCCTTTCCTCAAAGCTGCCCCTTCTGATTGCTGTGGAACTGAATTCTAATCTAAACCAGACCCAGGTTGCAGTGTTGGGTCCCCCTGGGAACTGGCTGGGTCTTTCCCAGGGCAGCTCCGATTCTGTTGGCCGTATGCACTCCCTTTCAAGGGATGTTGTCCAAGCAAAAGTCTTTGACAAAGATTCCTTAACCAGGTCACTAACAACACCTTTAATTACACAGAGAGAAGCAACGGTAATTACAGCCTCTGTCAGCACCCTGGGCTGGCGGCTCCCCAGGCAGGCATTCATGCCTGAGAGGATGGCGAGGATGTTATCGTCTCCACTAAACACAACGCTTCACGCTGCAGATGAGGTGAAAGACAGGTCCACTTTCTCTGCAAGTGTCTTCCCCTGATTCCTGCCAACCGAACAAGCCCATTTCACATAGGCCCGGGTGCCTGAGAGGGATGGGAAAGCCCTTCCTCTTCACTTTCTGTCTTCGGACACAACGAGACCAGAATGCAGATTCTTTAAGGGCAGTGACTTTTTTGAGTCTTAATTGGGGTTGTATTCTCCATGCCTCAAACAGGGCTTGACCCAGAACACGAACTCAATAAACATACCCTGGATGAGTAAGAGGGTGGACACATGGAGGAAACTAGCCCTGAAGCTAAGGTTGAGCTGAAAGTCATCCAGGTACAGAAATGCACGGTCCTTCTGGAAGGGCCTTCGGGAAGGGCTCCCCGAGTTCTGAGTGCCCCGGCTCTGGCACACAGTAGGGGCTGTGAAGTGGGGAAGTGAAGTGATCACATAAGACGAACTTTCCTGCCTGACACTTGCTTCTGTCCACAGTGGCTCTCGGTGCTGGCAAAGCGCATTTGTCAGTCCCCAGGTTCTCCCCATGGGCCTCTTTTGCCTGCACAGGTCAAGCTGTCCTGGGGCTGTGTTGTGCAGTGTCAGCAAATCCCTCCCTCCTGGCCCTTCCTGCACACACGTGCTGGGGGAGTCAGGGGCAGGAGGACACGCCTGCCTTCCCACCAAACAAACAGCACTCCAATAAGCTGGGAAGCAGAGGGGAATGAGAACCACATTTCTGTACTGGGATAGAAGAAATCTTTCTACCTGTCTTTGATGAAAGGAATATCTAGCTATGCATCTGCCTGCAAGTGCGTGTTCAATGATCCACACTGTCCTCGAGCGAGCCCATCTCCTGGCAAACACAGTGGTTGTAAATCAGAGCATATGAATGAACCAGCCCGTAAAATCCCTGTGATCCAGTTTCTACAATGTTTTCTCATCAATTAAGAAGCACATGTGGACCTGCTCTTCCCTTGGTTTGTTTTTTACATAAGTCCCCAAGCTATTTGTTCTTGAAAGTCTTTCAGTGGGACTAGAATACTGCTCTACTGAGGTGGAAGAATTCTCAGCCGGATCAGGCAGATGGGGACTCGTCTTTCCCCTGGGGCTATCTTCATCATCACTTAAATTCTGGACTCTTGATTCAAAGCCAAAGGTACTTCTGTGGCAAACCAGGTGGAAACTAGTACATGCAGGGTTCGGATGTCTCCCAAGACCCCCAGGACCATGCCTGACATCTCGAGGGAGAGCAGGGCCGAGTGTTGGAGAACAGAGGTGTCGGCTCTATCCTACTTGGCACTGATTACCAAGGCTTCCCAGAACAAGCGCACTTGCAGAGTGAGAGGACAGGAATGTGTCCTTAGCCACATCTCTTCTTGGGACAGTTCTTGTGGCTGCCAGCATGGGCAGTACACTAGTTAGCTCTTCTGACTGTAGAGCTCTCTCTCTAGTTCTTGGAGAAAAGAAAGATAGGCCCACGCCAAGGATCCTGCCCAGTCATAACCTCATCCCTAATTTTTCTAATGAGGAAAATGGGGATGATGGTTACACTGAAAGCACAAGGCCCTGACTTGTCTGCCCCTAGGAAGGGGCGAAGATCATCGAATTCAGACCAAGATAGGCCCATAGTGATGGCAAGGGAACCAAAGCCCCAAGATAGGACAGGAAATGCCAAGGACACTCTGGTGGCCAAATTAAGTATAACCATCATTCTTATGAAAGCAGCCAGAACCTACTACACGTTTACTATGTGCCAGAGACATTAAATGCCTGGTACATATTAACTACTTGGTCCTCAGCAGTCATGATTTAGGGTCTTATGATTACTACTCCCATGTCATTGATGAAAAAATTGTAGAAAGAAGGTTAAGTAAACTGCCCAAGATCATACAGCTATGGGACAACGATGTTCTAATGTTTGGTCTGGTGTTGTTCTTTCTGTATCCTCTCCCAGAAAGATATCCAGAAAGCCTCTGCTGATTGCCATGAAAGAGAAAATCACCAGACCCTCAGAGGCAGGAATTGCAGGCTCAGGGGCCAAGATGGGGATTGTGTAAACGACACTAGCCAGGGGTGCACGCTCTTCTGTTTTTTTCTGTCTGAAAAAAAAATCACTGAGAGTAAAAAATAAATCTGATGGCCTTGTACATAGAAATAAATTAATTCCAGTATTCAAATTAAGCCTCCCTTCTGGCCTCTGGCCTTTCAAAAGCCAACAACAGACTGCAACGACAATGGAGCTCGAGCAATTATGATGAGAATATAAATGAATGTGATTTAAATACCAGAGGCATGATAATTTTGGAAATGGCTAAATAAACCTAATAATCTCATTCTTGCAATGTTCAATTATGGTGCTTTAATTAAAACCTCCTAAGGAGATGGGTGGCTAGTCATGGCTTACCTTAATTATCTTTTTACTTAGTAACTGGTCCCCAATTTATATAAAAAAAAAAAGAAAGAAAAGAAAAGAAAGAATAAGGAGATGAGGAGTCTCTTGTTTTCAGGGAGATAAGTGTATTTCATTTTTAATAATAAATGAGGGAGTATTTATGTATAAGCTATTGGACTCAAGACTCTCCTAGGAATGGGAACGCTTGAAAAAAGATAAGATATGGCCCGTTATTACTGGAAGATGAAACTAATAATTTTATGAAAAGATACCATATATTCAAGACCATGGGCAAAAAAATGTGAAGCAGATAGGCAAACCAATGGACTCGAAAATATTCAAAGGAAACAGGTAACTGATACAAATATTTAACTAATAGTCCTACATTATGAACTGTGACAGGCAGAAACTCTCACAGAATAACCAGGAAAGGAACACATGGGAAAAAGAAATCCCTTTGGATGAAAAAAGACAACAATTTGTGATTCACGTAACATGAACTTCTTCTCTGGTCTGTTATGAACTTGGACAGAGTTCTGGCTTGAGCCAAGCAGCAAGAAGGAAGCACGGCCTATGGATTCTCCTACCACTCAAGCTCTAGTCTTCTTCTCCAAACAAGAGAAATTAACGGAGAAAGCCTTTCAGCACTCACTAAGTAGGCAGCTTGCATAACAGAAAATACGTTAACAAAAAAATAAAATGAAGGTATATTCTTGCAGGTTGGTGAAAAATTCCCAAAGCCTTCTCAGGGGATGGAAATAAATATCTTTGACAGGAAGTGTAGAGTTGACAGAGATGAATTTTGCCAAAGTGTGCTGCTAGCAAATTTTGGGGTTAGCAGGAGTGATAAGGAACCCATCTCCGGGGCTTCTGTGGAGAAACGGCCAGGCTCCAGACGGCTGGATTTAATTCAAAGGGAGATATCAGGGACTCGGGCAGGCAGAGCCCTCCCGGGCTGAGTGAGATAAAGCTCTTTCCTGTCCCCAGAGCCCTGTGTTTGGTGAATTTTTTGCTATCACTAAAGGGCTGGGGGAACTTTTCTCGTGCCAGTTGACAGAGACCACTGCTAATAACGCTGCAGGCGGGGATGGCTTAATTGGTGTCCCATGCCTCCTTTTCCTGAGCAGATGACCTCTAGATTTTAACAGAAGTTCTTGTCTCTGTTTCTTGACTGAAGTCCCATTCTAGTTGAATTGTTAGGGAAATGGATGGAATGGGGGAGCATTTGCAGTTTTGCAGCTTCAAACAATCACCACCAGGTCCAAACAAAACAGCCTCATTAGGAGCCCTTGCTGAGCCCTCTATGGTGTGTGGGGTGATCAGCACCCATATGAGGCCCTTCCTTCTCTGGGCCTCAGTCTCACAGTCTGACTGCCCAGATGGAGCCTTGCTCCACACCATTTCCTCTGGCAAACTACCTTTAACAGTTATGGAGATGGCCACACTTTTTGTGGGGTATGCTTTTCCTGCACCCCGCTAATGGTGGGAGCTCACTCATGGATATTCAATGCACCACTTCCTGGAGACCATTATAACTGACTGTGACCTTTTCTAAGTGAATCCCTTGCAGCATCTAGTTTTTAATCTATGGGTGCTAGGTAAAGCATTTAAAGAATTCCTTAGCACAGGGGTTCCTACATGCCACTGCCCTAAATTCACGCTCTCAGTGAGAGGGTGGAGCTAACTAGCATACTGATGTCTGGAACTGAAGTTTTCATGCTCTCAAAAGACACCTGGCTTCATAGTAGGGGCTACAGGGGCCATCATAAGGAATGGACTTGACTGCTATAAACAGGGAAGGTATGAAGGATGCTTCTGTGTAACTACCAAGATCCACTTGTTAGATCTAGCTTTGTCTAAGGAGGGAAATTTGGGGCACCAGCATTTCCAGGACTTAGGAAGGCCAGCCCTCACTCCCAAGGGTTTTGGATTTTAACTGCTGTTAGGTAAACGGTGTCTTACCACTCTTGACAGGGAAGCACTCGCAGGACAGAGTGGCATTCATGGTGAGCGCTGCATTAAACTCAGCGCCCACCTATAATGATGTGTTTTAACATTCTCTAATTAGTTTTTCTCACTAGCTCTTCGATGACTCCTGCACTGTATAATTATTCTTTCCCTGGCACTTATGCCGATATTGCACCCTTTGACTAATAATTACACCAATTATAGTCACTATATTTGAATTTGGTGGCTATGTGATAAACGGTTGTATTATACGTGTGTGATGGGAAGTGATTTCTAAGTGGGTGTCTAGAGGAAGCTATTGAGGTACTGCTCTGAGACAAGTTAAAAATGTTTTGGGAGAACACGTAATGTGTTGAAGTAATAATGTGACAGGAGGAAGCAGCACAGAGTAAGATGAAATCAAAATCAAGGTAATTCTTGCATAGTACAAACACCGCCTAAGAGCAGGAGAGGGTCAGTTTGCACTCTGGGCTATATAGGGGTCCGAGGGCATGGGCTGGGCTCAGTAAGTTCTCAGTATTAAAAGTCATCCAAGTTGAGAAAAGTGCAGAGGCATGGAAACTCAACTCCCTGTAGTGCTTGCTTCCGCCTGCACACCAAGTTCTCATGCTCAGCCTGTGGGGTTATCGGGTTGATAGAAATCTGTGTACCTTTTAGGGAAACTCCCCACTGCAATACTGTCTTTTTGAAAGATAAAATCAAAGGATCAGCTTTACTTCTTTGCTACCAGGAAAGGAAAAAGTAGAGGATGTCAATGAAAAGTAAAAAGTAAGCAACAAGCAAGATTTAGGACCTGGTTTAAAAGCAATACCCTTTGGGAAGATCTGAGGCTGCTCAGGCACTTCCCACCCCTGGAGATCGGCGCTCCCTTCAGTTATGTGTCTGCACGGCTCTGTTTCCCGTGATACAGAGGCAAACTGTGCCACTATTACACTTTAATTACCCACAGATCAAACTCTTATGTCTGCTTAGCACATTTGGTGGGCCTACTAAATTCTAATAATTAAGCTCCACTTATTTAGCTCTTACCAAGTGCTGTGTATTATGCTAAGTGCTTTATTGCATCATTTCTCTTAATCCTACCACCCATCCTTTGAGTTATGTGCTATTATTACTTCCATTTTGCAGACAAGTGGTAACTTGCCAAAGTCACACACTAGGAAGGGGCAGAGTTTGGATTTCCAGCCAAGCAGGTTGGTTCTGCAGCCTACAATATCCTGTCTCTCAATTTTTGCAAGGATTTGGATGACAGAAGCATGTGTAGCAAATACTAAAACACATCCATTACACCTGTTTAGCTATGATATGTGGCTCAGCAAATGTTAGGTTTCCTAGCACCAGTGGACTGTGGGGCTTAACAGAAAGTGATTTAGAAGTTCCTTTAGCGTTTTCCATTACCAAACATCAAAAACCTTTCTTTGAATCCCCTGAGGAACTCCAGATTTCTTCAGGAGACAACTATGTACTTGGCACAACCGATGGGGTTCTTCTACACCAACCTCTGGGCTGGGGTATGTGTTTAAGGCCCTGGTCACAGTGAGAAGAGCTTGTGGGTGGCTGTGTCATAGCCCAGGAAGGGAGAGAATGTGGAGCAGCCTCACCTGGACACACATACTCTTTCTTCTGCACATCCGCCACATTGAAGCCCCTTAGGTGCACGGGAGCCATGCAGAGTGTGAATTGGCCAATTGTCCTTCTCTGCCGCAACCAATCTGAGAGCCAGGCCAGGTGGCAGTCACAGTACAGGTGGTTGGAGTGGAGGCGCCTAGGAGAAGCAGAGAGGGAAGATGCGGTCATAAGTGAAGAGAGGAGGCTGCACTTGGTTGAATGAAGTGGGCCAAACCTCTGTTGCCCGCTTCTCTAGTGTGATAATTTTCAAGAGCTGGAGGGAAACATTTCCTTCTGTGCTCCTGGAATGGAAGCCTCAGCCCTTCTATTGCCAAGCCACAAATTCTCTGCCTGTGTAGGCCATATCCAATGGATGCCCTTGGGGTTTTGAGCAATTCCCACTTCTTAATAATTCCACTCTTTCCTTTCCCACGCAAGCACATAGAGGACAGAGAGTGCCAATAGTGTACCATCCCGATTGAGTCAAAGTTACAAAGGGGTCGTTCTTTGCATATTTTAGTATTTTAGGGAGCAGAGTTACAGATAGCTTGAAACATGGTTCTCAGCCTCAAGGCCTTGTATATGATGGCACTGTGGCTTAACCTGTTGGCTCTCCTTCCTTTCCTCCCTAATGTTCTTCGGAAACTCACTGCAGGGAAAGTTGCTGGACCTGAAACCAATACCTCTTGCGCACACTAGACAAGGTGAGTAGGGCACGAAGGTAGGGGTGTTTCCTGAGGATATACCTTTCCTCTGCCCTCTAAGGTACTGAAATCCATAGCATTCTCTTCATTGTGCCTCTCCCTCTTTGTTCAATTTAATTCCACTTGGTGGATTTGCCATTTTGACTGATTTAAGTGTCTCTGAAAGGATTTCCTAACCAGTTCCAGAACTCTTTGGCTTTTTTCCTCTGGGAGCTGTGATTACAGATCAATTTCTTGCCCTTGAGTGAATAAGGTTCCCTTGAGGGATCTTCCTGTTCCACTTCTGAGGGAGAATCCCATCTAGTTAAATGACTTGAACTTCCTTTCCACGGGTAGCTAAGAATATTCAGGGATTCTAAATATTCTTCCTCAGGACTCTCTATCAGGGGTTTCCACCGTCCAAATTCCCTACAGCCCCAGGTCAGTAGAAGCGGTGGTGGGTGAGTTTTAGTAGCATCAGGCTTGGGTTTCTGCAGCAAATTTCAAATGCCTCATCCTAGACATGCTAATCAGATAGAGTTATCTCGGGATTTTCAAGTGCTCTGTGTCAAGCCTGTTAATACTGAGTGGCAGCCTGAAGCAGTGGCTTGGGTGCCTATAATGGGAGGGCTGAAGGGCCCTTGACCACGTTCCACTCAGTGTAAGGTCAATACTGCCAAACATGGACCATGTGCAGCTAATTCAGCTGCGTGCTGGCCGGGTCTTCCTGCGGCTGTAAGAGCACAAAGCTCCAGCAGGTTGGGGCCAATGAGGGCCTTGGTTGCCCCAGATCCCATTATTTTAGAGATTTGCTTAACCCACATCTCATACAAAATGTACTTTTTGGGGATATGATTTTGTTTTAAAAGCTATTAATTTTGTTACAATTTTCTTTTGGTGTTTCCAAGTAAGATGAGTACAATTTCAGAAGCTTCCAGGGCTTGGATACAGTGACCACAGGGGTTCCAAGACATTTTTCCTTTCCAGTTTTGAAGATCAGACCCCCTGAGCTGAAGCAAGCTCGGCTTCCTCTTAGCTTGCACTCTGAACACAGGTGTCACAGTTGGGAAGGGGTTAGGGAGAGCTCCAGGCCTAAGTTGGTAGGAAGGACCTCAGTTTCAGGAGTAAAGCAAGCCCTCTTTTTAATCACTCGGTGGGATCACAGTGTCAAGGGCAAAGGGAAAGACTGGTAGTGCATTTTCAGGAGGCGCACTACTTTTTCCTACAGAGCGAAATGGAGAGGAGAGAATACTGTAGCCAGTAAACTCTCCCTGGGTATAAATGCTGCAGTGGGTTCTGCTGTGGGACAGGGTGGAACACAAGGCAGGCAGCAGCGGCAGTGCAGACGAGGTGCAGCCATTCTTTCATGTTTGGAGACTCAGAGCCATTTGGTTAGCTTGGCTTCTATGTGAAAAGGCAGTTTCCCTATCTGGCAGTGAGGTGTGGATGATAAGATGAGGGGATTCACTGTGAGGCAGTGAACACTGGCCCCTGAGGATGATCAATGCAAACAGGTTCTTGTCAGCTCTGACAGAGGGCAAGAGCGCAACAGAACAGCAAGATGAGGTTTGGGTGAATCGGGTCCTTATTGGGCCGATTCATTTCTGGGATAACTAAAACATCAGTGGTCTCCCTTCTGGGAGATTATGCTAGGTTGGTTCTTTCTCAATCCTGGCTGGACAGAAATATCCTGCATCTCTTGTTAACCTTGCTACAGATGTTCCTATTCTTTTACCCATCATCCTAGGAATTTCTCCCCTCCCAAGTGGGACCACAGAAAAGATGTGACCCAAACAGTGTAGAAGCCACTCAAAGCCCCTAGTCAAAAGCCTGGGGTAGGGGCTAGGTTCAGTTCCCTCCTCTAAGAATTTTATCCATCAGAAAAGCTAGATGAGTCAACCTGGGGGCCAATTATTTCAGTCCACCTTTCACATCATGTTTGGGAGATCAAATGGAGCAATAGCGCTCAAACACTACTATTAAAAGAAAAATGATCATGATGATCCTGAAACTTGAGCTTGAACATTGCCAGGAATAATTCTAATGCTTTTAAGTGACAGGAAATTATTGTAATTACCTTCCACACTTGGAGCGAGTTGTGACAGTGATGACATTGGGGGACAGTGGCCTTCACTGGCTCTTGGGCCACGTGGAAGCCCTGGTTTCGCCTTCCCCTGCACACCCAGCACATGCTTTTCTGTTGCTGCTCCTTCTGAATGGTGTGAATTCAGGTGTGGATGTCAAACTGCCTGAGTCTGACAGTGGCTCTGTGCTCTCTGACTTTGACTTTTGGTGGTGATTTAACTCTGGCTTTTAGGGTCATCATCTGTAAAATGGGGAGGGAAATGGTGCCTCTTCTTATGGTATGGTGAGAATTGAAACAATTCTTGAGAAGTGCTCAACACCAGGCCTAGCACACAATGAACCACTGAAGAAATGTTTGTTTCTACAGAGGAGACTAGTCCAGACTTCAGTCTCTTCCTAATCCATGGACTTGCCCATACAAATCTATAGTTTCTCATTTAGACACCAAAGCATCAAGGTGCTCAGAGCTTCCCGCATGTTGTTCTGCAAGCTTTTGTTGATGGACATATCATATTCCATGTTGATGAAACCACCTTTACAGAACATAAGGTGAATGAATACAAATGCCAATTTACAAAAGGTGCCTTTTAGACACAGACGCTAAATTAAATTTCCAGCAAATCCTTTTAGAGAGGGTCACTGTTCATTTTCTATAAAATGTGACTTTCTGAATTCAATATAAAAGCTTTCCTTTGGAAATCCCATTTATGACTTCCTTCCTCTCTCCTTCTCCCTCCTCTGCCACTACCACCAGAACTCCCCCCCGACAACAGTTTAATTACAGTGAAGGGGGATTAGTCAGCTCATCTCCAGGGAGTTCCATACAGAGCCATCTCTGAAATTAAACTAAAGAGAAAATGGCAGCAGGCAGGGAACAAAGAGAGCAGATGAGATTGACTGATTGATCTGAACTCATCAGATGAATACTCAGGACCACAGAGAAGAATCACAACAGAAACAAGGAGATAAAACCCTCTTGCCCTCTTCTCCTACCCCAGTGCACCCCAAACAAAGCACTAAGATCCAAGCCCAAGCATCTCCTTCTTACTCCTATGAACCCAGCCTTCCTTCTGTTATTGTTCATCCTAAACTGAAAGTAATGAAGAAAGGAAGTACAAAACAGAGGATGAGTCCAAGAAGCTGGGATATTGCTTTCTGCAGATGAGAACACTTTTTCTTCTGCGTACCCATTTGTCTAGGTTAGTGCAGGCCCAGTATCCTGGACTTACTTTTGGCTTCTTGCGTGGTGGGAGCCCTGGGCTACACACTTCCCTAGCTGAATTGTGGTTTGCCGGGGACTTTGAAGAGGTCTTTGAAGACCAAACGGCTTCTCCTTAAAATTCTATTAATGTACCATGCCATTTTAAGGGAGGGAAAAGGATGGATTCTCCTGGCTGAGGTGTACTAACCCTGGAGGGACATGGGAAAATTTGGGGAGTGAATATGGAAGCTTGGCTTGAATTATTATTACTCTGTATAATAACTAGTATTTGTTGTGCACACACCTTGCACTAGGCACTTAACATATTAAAGCACATTTCATTCTCAATGACTATGAGATAAGCATTTGTTAAATCACTTTCCTTGACTGAAAGGATGAAGAAATATGCCCAAAGTGGCAGAGCTCACATTTTAACTCCAAGTTCTGTCCTTCTTAGGGTGCCCTGCATTGCTGCTTATAAACTGCTTCATTGGTCTCTGTTTCATCATCACCTTGAAAGAAAGTCACTTTTAAGTGTAGTGGCTCTCAAAATGTATCAGTACATAAAGCTCCTGGTGGGCTTGTTAAAAGTAGACTGTGGTATACCTGCCATGATCCTGACTCCATGGGTCTGGTGTGGGGTCCGGGGATTTGCTTTCGTCACAAATTCCAGGCGATTCTGATGTTGCTAGTCTAAGGAACGCAACTCCGGGAACCACTGGACTAATGATTTTCAAATCTCGAGGACCTCATGTTGCTTGATGAGCATAGGAAAGCTGGTTGCTTGAAAGGTTCAGTTTAGATTTTATATAAATAGTATGATGATAATAATATTATAATCAATATCATTATCTACCTCATGCCAGATACTGTACAAATCTAATTCCATCTGATCGTCACACAACCCCTATTTACAGAGGAAGGAAGGAGGTCACAGAGTTAATAAAGGGCCTAGCAGGATTCTTGGTCTTTCACATTAGGTCCAGATGTATTTGGTTGAAAGTTCTCAGGAATTTGATCTTTCCTATGACGGTGAAGCAAATGCCACTGAGGCTGTACCAACACAGGGCAAGTGTCAGCAAAGTATGTTGGGAAAAGGCAATCAATCTATCTACATAGAAACCCACACAGAGGTTTCTGATGAGAGTGGAGGGGGTTTCCCACATAGTGAGAGTACCAGAAACACTCTCAGTACCAGGCATCATGGGTAGATTTGTTTCCTGAGCACACAGGCTGGGGGGCTTAAGCTCATCAAGACACTCATAAAGATACGGAACCAAGTTTTCACACTCTAACATCAGAATAACTGTGCAGGGAGCAGGTGAGCTAAGGAATGTAGTGCGTGGGGCCATGGTGGGATAGAGAGAAGGAGCAAGAGTCCTTCTGTCCGCCAGTCCTAAAGGGGAAACAACTGCAACTGCTGACTTTTGACAGAACTGCCACTGCTACATGACCCAAGTCAACAGTGAATCCTTAAGTTACAGTTCTGTATGTTATAACCCATTTCCTAACAAAGTGGGAAACATGGTAAACAATACAAGAAGGATTCGCACAGCCCGCGGGAGGAGCGCTGAGTCTTTCTGGTGCAGAACAGTGCTTGAGAACCATGGACAGCACAGCGAACTTCCCTGGAGTCAGCCGGCACTTACCAGTTCACTCTACAATTAACGGCACAACTGGAACTTTGAGCACTGGAACCATTTGCCCAGTAACAGTGTGTTAGATTTGAGAAGCAGCATACCGTCCTGCACTTTGAGCTAATTAAGGTCAGGCAAAGCAGGGAGGAACAGGGCGTTTTACTCACAGAGTCCGGATCTTTGGCATGTGGTTGAAGCTGGTGACCAGGATGCGGCTAATGTTGTTGTTGTTGAGTGTGCTGTGGAAAGAAGACAAAGGAAATGGTCATTGGGAGAGCAGGCTGGAGAACACAGTTGTTCACAGAAGAGGGAGGGAGGGCTGCGACTGCAAAAGGACCCTAAGTCAACAGCCATGAATGAGTCAGTGGACAGGTCTCCAGATGATGACAGGATCCACTTCCTCCCCACTGCTCTCCTAGCTCTTGCTTATTCACCCTGAGTGGTAATTTCCCTCCCGGAAATTCTACTGTGTGCTCAGTGTTTCATTATAAAATCTCTAATTGTTATAATGACAATGCCAGTTAATGTTATTGTCCTCTTTTAGAGAGAGAGAAAAAAAAAACCCAGACATATGACATTTTACTTAGTGACATACAACCCCACCAAGTAGACATTATGCTTGTATGACAGATGAAGTGATGGAGCTGCACAGTGATTTTTTCCAAGGACCACAGCTGCTGAGCTCTGCAGAGCAGATCTGAATCTAGCTTTCTTTCACTCCCTTCTTGCTTTGTCCCTCGTGTGTGTTGCCTCACACCTGATGCTACATAGAGGTTAATCTGTACTTTTCAAGTATATTCTGACCCTTCAAACATGTCTTATCGCAAATGAATGTGGCGCTCTGTGAAAAGAGCTAAGTCCCCTCCGTTCTGTGCAGCTCCTGACCATGAGTGCAGCTCCTGACCATGAAGAGCTCCTGCTGTTCCTCATACAGTACTGATACTGATGGGTACTGTTGTCAGGGAAAAGCAAAGACAAAGATATGAGCATTATGAATGGATGGAGTGAAATAAGGCTGCTGACAGATGACCAAAGCTATAGGTAAGTACGTCCCAGGCTCATCCTTCTGAAGGGAGCAGTATGAAAGCTAAGGAGGCTGTCTGTGGAGGCCTGTGGCACTATGCAGCAGGAGGGCCTTTGTGGCTCAGTTGATTCTGTGCCTCTTTGATGGAGAGGTGAAAACTCATGGGAAGACAGGCTTGGTTCTCAGCTCTCTGACTCACACCTGCCTCATTATATATCCAAAAGAGCAAGAGTTGGATACAGCCTGCAGTGCAATTCTTCGTGGTGGCTACTTGATCCTGGGTCCTTAATTTCTCTGTTCCTCTCAGGGCCACATCACAGATACTCTTCTTGCCAGTCCAACAAACCTCACCTATCCTCAGCCACCAGTGGTCTCCAGTGACCCAGAAAGGGGTCATTCTTGGGACATTTTCATTGGTTAAGTAGAGTTTTTCTGTCCCAGGCTCTTAGTAAATATACCATCTTTCTGTTAAATGTCCTCTATAATATGAACTCAGCAAAGGCAAGGACATTTTCCATCTTGTGTGTTACCATAGCCCCGTGATCTGATCCATACATGGTTCAAGTTGAGTCTTTCTAGTTCCTTACTGTATAGTCTTGGGCAAGTTATTGACACCTCTTATCTACAGATTTTTTATCTGCAGAAGGAGGTGGATAGTGGTACCTACCTCATAGGCTGGTAAACAGATGCCACCATCTTACTGACACTGGTGGAATCAATTCCTGTCCAGGCCATTTTTATGCCCTCATGCCAGCCTCATGGAAATAGAAACAGCTTTATTCAGCTCATAGTAACTGCCATACCCACCCCACCTGAGGACTCTGCACAGGTTCTTTCTCTGACACGTTGAGACCTTAGTCTGAAGGATTCCAGTAATCCTATCTCCCCAGCCCAGACTAGTCCTCAAATCCCCTGGCCTACTCATTGTTTGTTTGGTGAAGGCCAGAAGGAAGTCTGCTGACACAGAGGTAACAAAGCCCAGCTCAGATTCCTCCTTCCTTTCTACATTCATTGTTCACTTGTGATGAGTCTGGCACTAGGTGAGGCCCCCAGGATAGTGAAGAGGAAGGAATGCACCCAATTTACACTGCCTGCTTCTGCCTGGCCTGTAACTTTACTACTGTGCTCACGCAGAAACTTGGCATTTTATGAAGTTGATTTTGAAGTTCAGTGTGGCCCAGCCTTTCTTCTTGCTGTCTCTCTGTGGGGAGCAACCATCCTGTGTTTGTCCACTCACAATGCCTCCAGAATATCTCATCAGGTAATCACGAGGAGGTTGCCCTCCCATCACATCAGGCTCTCCTTCTCCACTGGCTTAGGAAAGCCTCTAGGACAGAAACACTGCTTTCAGAGATCATCCACCTCAGAGATCAAGACTCCATAACTGGGGGACACCTCGTCAGGGTGGCTAACTGACTCCCAGACAGAAAACTAAGCATCCTCCTTATCTCTGAAAGGCAAATGGCAAGAAGCCTGTGCAGAGAAAGAGCTTCTTTTTGACCCTGTCCTAGCACTCACAACTGAGTGGAGGCCCACCCAGCCCATGCTCGTTTAGCTGAATACACAGCACAGTCATACGCAGGGCTTCATTTGGAACTGCATCCGGCAGTAGTCCGGCAGTGATGACTTATTAATGTATTACTACACTGATATTTAAATGTGAGCCATAATGAGAGCTATAAAACATTTACGATAATAGCAATTATTCCAGGACCCAAATGACTAAACACAGTATTCAGACGCTCCTGATTTGCTGCTGGGGGCTGGCCAACCCAGGGGTGTCAGAGGGCTGCTAACCTCTTAGACACTGACCTCTCTGCAGCTGTGTTTTCTGTTTCCCTGAGAAACACAGATTTATTTGATGTCTAGTCTTGGCGGCTTCTGCTGGTGCGGAGAGCACTGTGGCCTGTCTGGTCCTTGTGTCCTGTCTAAGCAGGCGGCATTCAATGGTGCAATGGGTGTCATGTCCTTGAGACAGAGTTGATCAGCATGGTCCTCTGTGGCAGAGTCCTGGTGCCAAATCTGGTTCTGCCACTTACCTCCTATGTTGCCATGGGTAACTTTTAAAATTATCACAAGTTTCTTTCTTTGTAACACAGAGAAAAATAGCACTGATCTCACAGAACTTTAGTGGTCATTAAATGAGATGATATTAATAATTGCCAATGTTAACTGAGTGCTTTTCATATGTCAGAAAACCTCTGGGCTAAGGATGCTACAGTGCACCATCCCATTTAATTTCTCCACCACTCCATGAAATGGAGACTTTTGTTATCATTTCCATTTCAGGGATGAAGCAAGTAATAATGCCAAGACTTGAATTTAAGCAAGCAAACCCAACTCCAGTAATAAGGTCTGTATAACTTTGCTGTTGCTGCTGTAACAGATGACCATGAATTTAGTGGCTTAATTTTATTCTGTTATACCCTGAAGATCATAAGTTCAAATTGGGTTTGTGGAGCTGTGTTTCTTTGGAGGCTTCAGGGAGAAGAATTTATTCACTGGCCTTTTACTGCTTGTAGCGGTCACCCTCTTTGCTTGAATTGTGGCCCTTCCCTGGGTCACACCAACCTCTTGTGATCTCCTGCTCCCTCTTTTAAGGACCCTGTTGATTAGACTTAGAACCTTCTAGACAATGAAAGATAACCCCCCCATCTCTAGGCTATAAGGTTCCTTTTGCTATTGAATGTAATGTTCATAGGTGTGGCCAAAAACTATGCCCTTGTATCAAGGCATGTAAAGCCCTTAGTACCTGGGCTTGCTCATAGTTAGCATCTAATAATAATTAACTGTTGTTACTATAGCTTTGTGTTTGCGAATCCCTTTAGGGTTTGCAGCTTACTGTCACAATGTCCCATTTGTCTCATCTGATACTTGCAGCACTCTGAGGTTGGAATTGTTCCCATTTTAGAGATGAGTGATTTGAGGCTAAGGAGGCTATGAGACCTAACAAGGGTAGTACAGGACAGCTCCTGGTAGATTCAGGATTTGTGATTTATTTGCTTTACACTACATTTTCCCCTGCCTCCTGCTTCTAGGGCAAACTTATCACTGTAGTATGATCTTCTCTATCATATCTACCCTGGTACCCAAAGCTAGAAAAAGCTACACAAACATCTCCGCTTTTTCTCATTTTGTAAAACTTCTTGAGAATTAACCAACAGAAAAACAAAAGGTTCATTTGCATAGTGACAACAACCCACTGTTCCATTGCGCTGCTAGTCCGTCCTAGGCGATGGTGACCTCATCAGCCTCATCTTATTACCTCCATCTCCTGGACTTTGCTAGCTCCAGAGTCCACCTTCAAACTCATAGCTATGCTGTTTTAGAGTTATTTTGAGAAAATACACTGTCCTTTCTCTAGCTTTTCCAGGTAGCATTTGAGAGATTTTCCTTAAGTATTCCAAACTTGGCATTTTCCACCAGGTTTTAAGTTGAAGTTCAGGGTCAAATTAATTCAGTAAATCTCAGCACTGTCTGGCTTCTCTTTATTTTGCTCCAATCACAAGCTACTGAATGGACATTTCAGCGTGAACTAGAAATAAAGCCGACTCCCTCCCCCTGGGGCTGGAAAGATAGCCCACCTATCTCCCGTTTCTCTCTTACGAAATCCTTATCCCATTCATACACACTGTATTTATACTGAGGCTAAGTTTGTGAGCTGTGCAGTTGCTCTTTGACTCTGTCATGATTGGAGCATAAATTCCTAATGGAAACTAATCACTTCCCACATTAAAACAATTAGACAATGCAACTCCTCCCAGCGGATCTCATTCTTTCTTGATTGTTAGCACTAGAAACGATATACTAAAATGTTTTGTCTAGGGCACAAGGCACTACTGAACTTATTATTGCTCCCAGAGTACACAAATAGTACCTTTTTGCCCTGAAAGAGTTTGCTCAAGTTACTCAACAAATACAAGGGTGCCGTGGCAAGAGGAGGGATCCCTAGTCATGCTTAGTGCATGAGGACCTGGTACAGGTAGTGTTCAGCTCCCAGAGTCGGTGAACATAGCTCACAGGCCAAATGCATTCCCATACAGACTGGATGGTTTTTTCTTCTTTCTTTTGTTTTTTAAATATGACATTTAAAAAAATGTTTCCATTAGTACACATTTGCAATATATGATATTTACATTCATTTTAGGGAGTAGGTACAGCCTGTTTTTTTTCCTCAATAAAGTTTTATTCACTCATTTCTCTACTATCCATGACTGCTTTTGTGTGATGGTGGCTGAGCAGTTACAACAGAAGCCAGATGGCCCAAGAATCCTGAAATATTTACTATTTGGCTTTCTATAGAAAATGATTGGCCAGTCCTTGGCAGATCTACTACTGGGCTGTTCTAGTCCCTCCTTTGCCCATGAATAGGTATGATAGGCTGGCAAGTCAGAACTGTTCTGGAAGAAGGAATTAGGTCACAGGCTTTCCAAATTTACTGTCCCCCCAACACACATTTTCAGGAAACTTTAAGTGGCAATCAGTAGAGTTGGGAATAAAAAGCGGGAAGTTAAACTCTAAAATCCATACTCCCAGCCACTGCTCCTACAACCTGCAATGATGTGATAGAATCGGTTTCAGTCCCAGAGACAGGGCAGATGAATCTGTGCTGGGTGGGGTGTGGAATACAGCTGGGCAATGGTTCTCAAAATGGGGTTCCCAGACTTGCAGCATTGCTGGGGAATTTACTGGTGATAATATTCTCGGGCCCTACCCAGACCTCCTGAGTCAAAAGCCTTGAGGTAGGCCCAGCCTTTGGTGTTTTAATAAGTCCTCTCTGGACTATTCTCATGCAAGCTCATGTCTGAAAACTACTAAACTAAGGGCAAAAGACAAGAAGAGAATCTCTCACCAAACATAGAGGGCAATATGTAAGAGGCCCTCTTGCTACTTACGGGCATGGTACTGTCTCACCTAGTAAAAGGTTCAACTACTTCTGGAATGGTAGATAGCCCTCAGTGTGGGTGGCTATAACCATCCCTGGAGAGCACCAATGTGACTTCTGCCCCTAGATCTCTCTCCACTGGTCTTCGCTGAGTGCTAATGGGCGGCTCTCCCTTGTAGCACTCAAGACAGCCATCTTTGATCTGAAGGAGCTACAACCAGCTCTAACCACACCATCCTGGCAACCTTAATAAGGCTGACATTTCCCTCTGTCTCCTCTGATTAGGTCTTCGCTTTATCACTCTGTGCTTTCCTGGCTCGGGGTGTAATCTGCATGTTGTGTGTCCATAACACCATGTAATTGGCTGTAATGCAATGATATTATCTGTGAGCATGTATCACATAATTGCAAAAGCAGGCATCTGTAGTAAGTGCCACCGCAGCCTCCCAGGGTGCCAACCTTCCCAGGATGCTCTTTGAACCCCTCTGCTGTCTCTCCAAGGATCCATACTCCTTGGGGCTGGCAGACCTCCTTGGCAGACTAGCCTGTTCATTCCCTGTTTCAATGCAGGATGACTTGTCTTTTGGTCTAGATAAGCAAGGTTACTCCCTCTTCGATGGGACTCCAGATGATGATTCTTGGTGAGTGATCAGCAGCTATAACAATAGGCTGTCTTTTAAAAGTGTGCCTGGACATGCCTTGACTTGTATTTATAAATGTGCTTGTCCAATAGCCAATGCTCCAACCCTAAAAAATAGAACTACCACCTGCAGTGCCTATATTGAATTCACAGGCATGGATACAACCAATGCAGGCAGAACCATTTCATGAAGGGCAGCTGAACATAAATATTGTTGCTGGACCTGTGGGAAATACCTAAACTATATTGTTGCTGGCATGGGGGATGAAAAGAAGAGGGGCTCAGGTGAAGGTTTGGGGAGCCCACTGAAACATTTCCTCAACCCCATCAGCTTGGCTCAGGCAGAGCAAGGAATGAAACTGAGGATGCTTCAGTACCTTGAGGCTGTTCTTTGGCTGTCTGCTCTCCTCTCTGGTTCATGTGTCAAAGCAAGACTGGCTCTTCTTTGTCTTGTCTGGTGGCTGCTGAATGACAGTCATGGAACCAGGAGTAAGGACCTATTACTGGGGACCAAGTCCTATGACACGCCCCAAGATCCTAGGAGTCTGAATGCTCTTGCTGACTCTGCTCTATTGGACTCATGTGATGGTTTGGTTTTGCAGATTTGACCCCAGAAGCACACAGACTGAACACTCATCGGGCCTGTGAACTGGAGAAGGGCTTCCCGCACCTGTCTGAAGGTCACAGGCCTCAGCATCTCCGCTTCAGTGTTAGTTATTTTTGGACAGCGCTCCCTTCACTGTTCCCCTGGTATCAGTGAGGCAGATCTTGCCCAGTTCTTCCAGTAAACATGTCCCTAACAATAGCTGTGACAATGCTGAATCTATTTATTAAGTGCTTATCATGTTACCAGCATTGGGCAGGACATTTTTCACACATTATCTCACTTACTTCTAAAAATTCCAAGACTCTATGGCCATTTTCACTTGGGAGCCCAGTAAAATCAATGAGGTCTGCTCAGATTACACTGCTCCAGAATCGTAACACTATATTCAAAGCCAGGAGGTGTGATATCAGGTCCTATGTTTTATAGCACTTCACAAAACTGCCTCATTCTAGGTAGATGTCAGCTGTTCAGTTTCCACCTCTTTCCAAGGTAGAAGGGAAACATGAGTTTGCAGCAGATTCATCCCCTGCTGTGTCTGATGTGGGGATGGCGCTGTTGGCCTCACTCACTGAGGAGGTCGAAGGCAACACAGAACCCTCCCCCTGTGCCTTAAACAGGAAGAGCTCTGGATAGCTGGTGTGGGGAGGGGGTAGAGGCAATGCAGGAGGAAGAGCAATTGTGTTTCAAAGCCTTCTAAGGTCAACAAGTCTAAGTGTTACCAGAATCCACGGTGGTCCTTGCTGTTGGGTAAGTTGACTGGAAATTTTAAGGACTCAGTGAAGAATTTAGAGCACACAACTGCTCTTTAAGCAAAGCCCATCTTTTGCCCATTTGGAGTAGGCAATGGGTCTCTGAGGCAGATAAGGTTTGAGGATGGAGAGAGATGTGAGAGGAGAGAACAGAGCACAGAGGGCAGGAAGCCACCTCTCATCCATTACCTGTTCTCAACCATCCAGGAGGCTGCGTATTACTGAGTTCCTTGATCTCCCTGTGGACCGTTTAAATTAAAGCTCATAACCATTGTGTGGGCATATAATGAAAACAACTGATGCTGCACTGATTAGACCATTACTCTCAACTGTTAGAAAACATAATGATCTCACGAGGGGCCTTATTCACTGACGTATAGCAGTCGGGTTCTCATTTGACACCTCAAATTAGCAGCCAAAGCAATAACAGCTGGGGTTTTTGTCTCAATATTTGTACCCAACTCTAAAGTGATTTGGCACCAGTGTGAGCGTTATTTTTAAACACACACTTCTCACCGCCAAGTAACATTTAAACGGTCTCCAGGTGTCATGTAAAACCTACGGAAATAAATAAAAACAATAAGATGCTGATTTGGGTCTCTGATGTTAGGTATTCCTTAACAAAAGGATTTGTCTTCAGTTTGCCTTCATTATTTATTCATATTATGACAGGCAGATATTCATCTCCATCCATTCAGCAGAGCCTGGGTGTTACAAGGAAAAAAAAATGCTTCCAAAATGTGTAAAAAAGTAGAAGATCAAAAGAGAAAGATTAATCTTTAAATCCCGCCATTGCTCAATCAGATACTTGATCATGTAAGGACTCACGAAATGCTGGTGATTTTGGTGCCTCGATTCTGAAAAACTCCTTACTCATTCATGAAATGATACAGATATTGCCTAGCAGTGATTCAGAATGGCTCAACTGCCTTCCAATGATTGAGTTAAGTGAAAAATGCTTCTCAAATGCCAACATAAATGAGAAGAGCTTGGTCTTCCAATTCCATTTCATCATCTAATAGAATGGGGCTCCGGACATTCCCATTTAGCACACTATTTAGAAACCAGGCAATTGGCAATAGGCCAAGAATGAAAGAGTGACCTCTAACACACATAACAGGACAGGTGAGTTTGTAGTTAAGAAGGGAAGAAGTGGACAATTTCTGCCTCACCTGCATTTGGTCCCCAACCTACTAATAGAGGAAGTTAGAGAAAGCTTTTTAATACCCACATATACACTAAATGTATACACTTTGTGTGTACCCACTTATGTGTGTACTCCGTTCTATGAGGAGCAAGTTGGTTCTATAGGCAGGGTCTGGCCTAGTGCTTGGCACCAAGAAAGACTCAATAAATATTTGCAGAATGGGTTGATGAGGTTCAACTCAGGAAGGGCCATGCTTTTGGCATCTTAATACAAATAAATTTCCAGTCTGATAGCCTTCTAGCCTAATCCAGGGACACAAAATCAGTTGTCTTGCAGGAGTGAGGCTATCACACGAGCAGGCTGCATGGGGACTGTAGAAAAGACAGCTCTCTACATGGGATCATCACATCTTGCTTCCAGAAATTGTGCCAAACTAGAATTTGGGCACAGCACTGCCAATTCTTTCTTTTTCTAAAACAAAAAGAGACAACTAGGATTTTCATAGGAAGTCTCCTAGTTTTTCAATATTGACAACTAAATCTCCTTGAAAAACAATACCCACAAGTGAAAGGGGCTGGATTTGGCATGCAGGGGCCAGGTTTTGTGCTTGGAATGAAATGAATTGACAATATATATCAGAAGAAATACATTAATATACCATCATGATGCTATGACAAAGGGACCCAAGGAAGTTTCGGTGTGTGAGAGGAAGACTGTGCTCCACTAAGCAGGTGCACTCCTGTCTGGTTTCTTCACACCACTCAGCGGTTCTGTGGCTGCACACATAAGCCACTTGTCGCGTGCAGTTTGGAAGGGAGCCACTTCGGAGCTGTGAGTGGAAAAACTGCATGGGGTGTATGCAGCTCAGTTCTCAGGCTGAGATGCCAGAGAGCTCTGGCTTCTACCCTCTGATATTTGTAAGGGAGGGGCCCTTAGGGGAACTAGGTACACTTTATACTTTGACATATCTGGGGTCACAAATAGGCTCCCAAGGGCTAGAATCCTCATCAGCTGCTGTTACCATGGGCAGCTGGGGGTCAGGGGTGTGGGATTTGTTCTCCCAGATTACCTTCTGGGACATGGGGGTAGTTAGCTTCTAAGCAGTGGCCATATGCCAGGAAGGGCCTAGAAGGGAAGGACGCTGACTCCAGGCTGAATACAAAACATCCTCTCTGGCAAAACATTGCAGATTAAGGGGTGATGGCATAGACAGCACATAAAGGTTGGCTTCGCTAATTTTTGTTTCCTGTCTGCTAACACAGAGGAAAAGCAGACGGCAATAAAGAGTATTGGTAAAGAGCCAAAAGACCTGTTTTCTGCAGTGGTTCTTTCACAAAACTGTCCTATGGCTTTACTTTTCTGGGGGAAGTTTTGTCTTCTAACAGGAAGTGGTGGAACTACTTGACCTCCAGGGTCTTTCCAGTTTACAATGGCACTCCCTGATTCTAATAGGGTTGGTGCTCTAATGGCATTGCTGGATTGGGGATAGTTTTCCAGATGCCAGTGAAAGTGGTCTTGGATGCCCAGATCTGGCCAGCTCTACACAAACGCAGGACATCTGTCCAAACTTACAAAGTCCTACTATGCCACATGTGAAAATAGTTCTGCATGGTCAGCTTCTTCCCTTTCTCTCTTTATGCAGATACCGGGCTCAGCTTCTGTGGGGTCAGTGAGCTGGCTTCCCTAACTGGCTGCCACATTTCTTTCTGGCTTATGTATGGAGATGAGACAGATCCAGACACGGGAGTGATTTTCCCACCCAGTTGACTTTGTGGAAATCATTTGCAAGGTTGAGAGAACTGAATAATGGAGATCAGGAAACTAATTCATGTAGAGTGGGTTTGGCTTTGGTGGGAGATGGTTTGAATAATCACAGTCCTGCGTTTCAATGAAAATGGGTCTTTAAGATAGAGGAAAGGCAGAGTGGAAGGGGAGGCAAAGATATTTCAATGTCTTTGGTTTTAGGAAAATACTGCTTGAACATTCTGCCTTTTAATAGATGTGCAATGGCCGGAGAGGTTTGGAGCAGGGCAAACAGAGGCAGGCCTGATGAGAAGTAGGAGATTTGCAGAGGGTTTGCCCTGTTTAAACAGTGCACCGGCCAATTACTCAGTCCTAAACCTGCATTGTCCAGGGAGGTAGTGATGAGCCAAATGTGGTGATTGAAAGGGAAATCAATTTACAATTAAATAAACTTTAAAAATTCAGTTTCTTAGTTTGCATGTGCCCTGCTTCAAGTGCTTGAGAGACCTGTGTGGCTGGTAGCTACTATATGGGACAACATAGACAGGAAATATTTCTTCATCACAGAAAGCTCTTCTGGATGGTGCTACTGGAGAGGTTCATAGACATACTCAGGTCCGGGGCTGTTATTACTTCTAGATACTCAGTGGAAACTGAACTTACATACTTTTACATAAAATCACCTGAGTTTTAAGTGTTGACAATGGATTGATTTTTCTTAAACATCGGAAAGAACAAAACAATTAAAAAAATAAAGCTCAAAAGTTCAAAAGCAAATGGACATGAAAAGGCTAATTTTTCACTTGAGCTCCTAGATCTTGGCTTCCAGGGCCTAGTTCTATAGAGGATACTTCACCACAGGTAAGCTGAACCTCTAGTCCTGGGCATCAGACGAGAGGGGAAAGGCAGCCTCAGTAGGCAGACCTGGCTCTTCAAGGGAACATGGCTTCCTGGCTCAGAGACCATTGGCCACCATGGGATAAGAGCTAATCAAGGGGTGAGATATCCACTGAATATGCTCATATATTGTTCACAAAGCCATGGCTGAGGGCTGGAGAAGCAGAAGAGGGTGACCATGGTGCAGGGCACCTTTGCAGCCCAGCACAGAAGTACTGTTTTACAGTGAATTGACCTTCATGTGCACTGGATGGCTATACAGCATTTGACCTCTGGCCTCCTAGCTTGTCCCTGAGGAAAAAAATTTTCTAGAATTGTTCTTCAAAGACATGGAGCTATTTTTTCATCTTGTTTCCAGTGGAACAAAGCAAACTAAAAAGCTGTTCCTGAATCAAGTTTGTCTCGCACCAGAATTTCAACCCAGAGACCCAGTGGCTGGGGTCAGTGGTCCCCAGGGACAGCAAGATCTCTGCGAACTGACTTTATCTAAATGTCACCAGAAGGACACATTAAAAGGGGGTTTGTTGCTTCTAGATCCTTCATTGGTGGGGAATAATTAAGTTAAGTTTGCCAAACGCTCCTTACTCAGGAATGTACGCTAACCCATTTTCAACTTTGGAGACTAAACCAGTCTTTAGTTATAGGGAAATGAAATCAACTGGCAGCCACAAGGTGCCTTCCAGACTGTAGGTACTTTAAAGGTTAAAGTGCTGCTTATTTAAATGGAAAACAGGACTTTAAATTTCAAAATAATTTCTACTTTTTTCTTAAGCTAGTGTTCTCAAAACCTAGCTAGTCATTTTAAGGGCACAGATATCATCAAATTTGAGAGTCTATGTGACTTTGACAGAAGGGAGTGTTGCATTGTATGTTTAGAGAAAACTCAGTTTCTTTCCTAGAATTACTGAGGGCTGAGTGGAAGTTACCAATGTTTTCTGCAAAGTGCAATTTAATCCTGATTGTCTGAGCAAATCACAATTTTCAGCATAGTACCAAAAAATTGTATTCTGGGATATTTTAAGACTTTCATTAAGCTATGACAGTTCTATATTCAAAACTGTGTCATGACTAAACACCCTGATTCCAAAGACTATTGAAACAAAATGTTTGCAGCTTGCCAGAGAAACCCAGGTGAAACATTTTGTAAATAAATGAAAACGAATCTCATCTGTTGGAACACATCAATTTTCACACTAGCTCTGATTTTGTTCATTATTGGGGGGGGGAAGAAAAATCACCATTTAAAGAAATGCAAAATTAAAGGTAAGTAAAAAGTGAATTGTGGTAAAACGCTTGATTGTTCAACATGTAAAATAACTGTGTGATAACCCAAATTTTAGTTTTGTTCAGGTCCAAGATATAGCAGAGTATCTAGAGGAAACCTGACAGGATGGGATTCCATTCTGCTAATTTATTTTACCTTAGTTTGGTGCCTTGACTTTAATTAACTACCTACCATGTGCCAGGCTGTGTGAGGTACTGGAGATGGCGACAAAGCAATTCAGAGCAATTCTTGACCTGTTTTCATCAGTGCCCTGCATGGGCATTGGCTATTTGCTAGGCACAAGCCAACGGCATCTTCAATCCACACAACTGACCTAAGGGGGAGTACAACTGTTTCTATTTTTTCAGTAAGAAAATGAACCCCGGCCACCCTTTTCGGTGACACTGGGCTGGCAGCCAGCTCTATGGGAGCACTCTGACCTCCTCAAACTCAACACTGGATTTGTATCACCACAGTCGGGGCGGACTTGTGGAAGAGATGAGACACTAATTAAGCTGAGCATTAAAGTTATGTCTGAGCACCCTACAGAGCAACTTTCAAAAAGAAAAACTACGGCTCATTAATTACTCTGACCATTCCCTATAGCCAGTGGCCTAACTAATACACATGCTTATTTCTGTGGCATATGTTCTGGTATGCATCTGTTATTTTTATTTCGACTGTAGCAGAGTAGTCAAGAGCAAGGACTTGGATTGCCAGTGTCACGTTGGGTAAATTATTCAACTTCTCTGAGCCCCTGCCTCCTCATTGGTAAAATGAGATTAATAGAATTCACCTCCTAAAGTTATTGTGAGGATTTAGACAAAGTGTTGCCCTATATTTTATCACAGTGCCTGTAAGATCCTCAAACAGGGAAGTAGATGGTTAGAAGTAGTGGAGACTCATACGTGGAGGCAATGACATTATTCATAACCATTACATTACTGGTTATGACATCATCATATTGTAACACATCATTGTCACATCATTATTTTTTCTTAATCAGAGCATCTAGTCCCACACTCAGGGGAAACACAGTCAACATAGAAGACATCAAACTTCATCCCCTTGTGTTAAACTACAGCTTTTCTGATCTGGACAATGTCCTTGAACGTCCTACCACCCAGTGTCTGCCACCTCTCAGCCAAGACACCAACCCTATGCTAGAAGAGTATGCACACCCTGATCTGGGCATTGGGACTGTTGCCCATGTATTTTTGCTACTGCATTCTTGGAAAAACGCCACTTCATTCCTTCTCCTGTGTCTGCATGTGGGGCTCTGTGTCAGTACCACCTGGATGTGGCAGAATGACAGCTACCTCTACAATTCTGGTTCATTTTCACCATGGCTTTAACTCTGGTCTCTCTCATCTCTAAATACAGGTTGAGAGGGGGCTTAGTACACAGGGTGCTACAGAGGTCTGCAGAGCAAGAAACAGGGTGGACAGGCAGCTCTTGTGATGCAGATTTGAAACTGAGTTCACTTCTTGTGTTCTTCACATACAAAATTCCAGCTACAACTGCTTTACAATCAGTGGGAATGCGAAAGCCGGTTTAACTCTTGAGAATCCCATGAGATGAGACCCGAGGCATGGCTAATTGCCTCTGGGGTGTCCCTGCTCCCTTTTGGGGGTTTTGGACTCTGTTGCTCAGCTCTCTCTGTACACGGCCACTCAACACTTCTGGCAAGTGCTGGCCATCATAGCGCTACGTTGGATACACACTGTATCCTGGCTTCCCGGATTAAAGCAGGCGTTGCCTGGCTTAGGCCGGCCGTGAACTTAAATGAGCAGGGGTCAGCGGCACCACGGAGGCTTCACGTCCCATCTACAGAGGGCCAGGGCTCCCCAGCCGCGGCTGATCGCCACAACACCAGCTTCCATCCTGCAGTTGCCAGTGCTTCTGGGTTTTCTAGAGAAGATAGAAACCTGGATTTTTATGTAAGCAGTCCCGATTCTTAAATGTGAAATGCTAATTTCAATTTTTAAAAAACTCTCTACAGGGACAAAAAAAAAATCGTCTGTAGGTGCAATATGGTCTGTGGTCTAGTTTGCAACCTTTGGATTAAAAGACAGCTGAGCTGGATCATCCCTCGATTCCTTCATGCACAGTGTGTGCCCTTCCCCAGTTTCATAAACAGTATTAAAACTTCAATGGCAGGTGGATTTTGAAAGGAAAAACTATGTTTGCGCTCTCTGAGCTGGCAAGAAGGTTCCTTCTGAACAGCTGAGCTATATGCAGGCACTGATTGTGGGTGAAGAACATGGATCAGGAGTTTAGAAGTCGGGAGTCGCAGATTGTAGTCTATTACCAGCAACTTGCTGTTGACCTTGGGTGAGTCTCCTAACAAGGGCTGGGGACTAGGTGAGCCAAGTCTCCTTGGGTACAGAACGTTAGGAGGCACCTACCTCCCTCCATCCTTACCCTTCTCCTTGCATCTATCTGCATAAGAAGTTGTCCAGCAGACACCTAAGATCTTTCCAGGGCCAGGCTACAATGATGTCACTGAATTTCCAAAATCGGCAAGTGACATAAATGGGAAGGAGACCTTCAAAAACAGCACATACCAGTTATCTAAAGATCTGTCAGATTTATATGCAATTTAGCTGGTATCAGTGATCTGTCAAGGGCAGACCACTCGGAGAGGAGAGCATTTTCAGCATGTATTTCTGACATCTTTGGTCTGGCATTTAAACAATGTATCTATTGAACTTCTGACTTGCTACACTTAGTCTGAAGACAGCTTCTGAAACTATCTTTTCTCTTGCAATAGTATTGAAAAAATTTAATCACATTATATTAACTAGGTTTTCTCATTTTTGTTTTCATTGGTTGATAGTTTTTTTCCTTTTGTACTTGTGATGGTGTCTTGGGCAGGGAGGACGCTGGTGTAACTGGTGAAACACCTGGCCATTCTCTCAGCTTAGCTGGCAGGGGCTAGAAACTCACAGCTCGGAGCACAGTCACCTTGATTCCCAACCACACGAAGTTGGGAACGCAGTCTTGGCATACGCAACTGCAGTATAAGCACGACTTACTTGGAGGAAACCTAGTATGTGAATCACCAAATGCACAGAACTGGTGGGAATGGAAGGGCAATAATTTGGGTAACAGACAGCATCTGCCTCACAGAAGGCTGGCCCCCGCCATTAAGAATCTTTAATGCCAAACACATCAAGGCTATATTTTTGGTGGTGGTGGGGTATCTGGAAAAAGAGCCCCTAAACACGGAATGCCAAAGTCAATTGTGCTAGAGGTGAGACTGAATTATCTCTGAAAACTATGAAGTGACCCAGTGAAAAAACAGGGTTAATTGCTTTCTCCTGCAAGTGGATCTATCTTCTACTTTGTGGGGACCCATTAGCTAGGCAAAGGGAAAGATGAGGCCAGTTTAGCAGGTTTTGGAAGACTGCACTGTGAAGCACTGAGGGCTTTCCTGGGGCAGTGTTTTTTTTTTTTTTTTGCAGCACCAGGGATCGAACTCACGACCTCGCACTTGCCAGGCAGATGCTTAGGCCGCTGAGCTAAATCCCCAGCCCTTCTGGGCCAGTTCTTGAAGGCCAATTTACACCATTGTGCAGTACATTTGGGCCCTGTTTCAGGGAAGCAGGACACCACAACAGCGTAGGCAGCACAGATCAGAGAGGTGGCTTGGTACAAGGGTTAATCATCCGAGCTGTGCTTTTTACTAGGTAAGTAGCCACTTGGCTTCTCTGTGACGCGTTATGGCTGTAAAAGGAGGGTAAAGGCAATGGTAGCTCCATGGAGAGCTTGGGGAGAGGTGCAGAGATGCAAAAACACTAGTTATGGTACAGGGCATGTCACAGTGAGCTGTTATCATTTTCATTTTTCCTCTTCCCCTGTGATGGCACGGTCACCACGGGAAGCTTCACCCACGCCATCCTCTTTTTACACCCTTTCCTGGCTGCCGGGAAAGGGGAGGGTGGAAGCTCCTATCCTTGTCCACTATACTCTGTGCTGAACATTTCCCTACCAGGCATGGCCAAAAACGAAGGTGAGGTGGGCAGAGTTCAGTCTTTTCCTACCCAGCACTCTGCAGTTCTCCTCCTTACTGTCCCTGATGCCTTCCCAGACTCACCCCTCAAGTCACCACCAGTGACATTAACCTCAGTCCTGATGGAAGGAAGTTTTATGGCATTTCCAGCTGTGGGAAGAATGGAACAACAGGGGTATCATGTATGAAACATTTCCACTACTAGTTGACACCCACAAGCCTTCCTTAAGTTTATTTTGAGAACTTTGCATGAGAAAATCTTGAGCCAATCCTCATTTGCTACTTCATTCTGCCTAATGTCAGAGAGCAACCACTCCTGAACTATTCGAGTTTGTCTTAATTTGCAAAGTTTAAACTTTAGATACTTATGAACAGCCTTTCTAGGGGTAGGGTGTTTTAAATATCCTCCCTGCGTACCTCTGAGAAACTTAAATGTGTGATGCCCTCATTTATTTCCTAGTTAGTATTTCATTGCCAAGTTTCTTTATGGTGACTAAATTGTGATTACAGAGAAGTGTTATAAAAAGTCAATGTGTAGCTTTGGAAGGTCTAGGGTGTGTTGGGGGGAGGCTCTTTAAATGGAGATGTCAACTCCAGCCAATTTTAGAGTGGCTCGCCATTAAGATGGATAGTTCCAAAGCTGTGTGCCTCTGCTGGAAATTAAAAACCCATGGAATAACTGATTATGATTAATTTTAAGTACTTAGCCATGTGAAGCCAAATGAGAGCATCTTTAAAACAAAGCTATTGATCTGGCTTTGTTTGGAATTGAGAAGATAAACTAATCAGATCCTGTGGGCTTTTTGCAATGATGGGGGAATGAACTTTTATTATTATTATTATCATTATTTTGAGCAGAGATTTCTTTTAATTTGGAGACACCTGGTATACTGGGTATCAATTGTTTTTTCTAGTAAACATCTGAGTCACAAGGAGTGGTCAGTTCGGTCTTGAGCAGGACTTGATGCGCATGAGGTCAGGGTAGGAGAAAGTTAGGGAAGCAGAAAGGATGGCAATTTACAGTCTCTCCTATATAGCATATAAGTTGTTTCTTCCTCAAAGTTGAGGAAGATTCAGAGAGGTTAAGAAGCTTGACCTAAGCAAGCCCCAGGCCTCCGGGATTCCCCATCCAGGTGAGGCTAACAGTAAAGCCCTCTCTCCAACCTACACTGCGTGCCTGCCAAGGGGAGGGGAGAAAATACCACTCTCATCACAGACAACAAACCTGAAGGCTGACAGGTTCTCACAGCTGTTTCGTGGCAGCTGGTGACTTCTATTTCCTGGTCTCTTCCTAAGGAATTTTGTCATCTTCGTCATTCTCACTGCCAAGGGAGGAAAAGGTGATATGTTCCTAGCAACCCTTTCTACACAGTCTCTTTTCATAGGCAGGGAAAATCATGCCTACCCTTCTCAGCCCCAGCCTTCCAAGAAGAGAAGTCCAAGCTTACTAATTTTGGGTTGGCACGTTCTCCTGTGCAGACATGCGTTTGTTGCTGGTTCCAGGGTCAGAGTTTAGATGAGGAGAGACAATTCATCTTAGGAATGACGATCTGACCTCTCCTGGCTGTGGGTTGCACCTTTCCTGTACTGGGAATTCTCGGCTTTCCTCTGATTTCAAGTAGCCTGCAGCATCGGCATCCCCTTTTATTTCCCTGTAATTCCTCTTGGAATAACCTTCCTCTCACACAAGGTGGATGAGCTCTTTCTAACCTTTGCTCATGTCTTCAGGGCCAGGTGAAAAGGAAGGTGAAGGGGCAACCTTTTATTCTTTCCTTTGTGTACAAAGGGACATTTTCGTATATTCATTCATGTGTTTATTTGGCATTCATTCATTCACCCTGCTGGAATCAGACACTGAAAACCCTGTGACTGTGTAATATTATAGTTTTAAAGGCTGCTGAACAAATCCTACTCTCTCATCACTCACTGGCTAGAATTGTACTATCATAATTATTATTGTGGAATTTGAAAAGAGGGAGTCTCTCCCAAGATAGACGAACCAAGCCTGTTGTTTTACAAACCAGAAAAGTGAGGCTTTGAGAGCCAAAGAGACTTGCCCAAGGTCACATGGCTAATTAGTGGCAGAACCGTGACTGAATCACACGTCTCCTAACACAAATTCTACTATGCTTTCTTTACTGCTTCCTCTCCAGAGGACAGCTAGAAGTGTCACCGTGGGTGAGAACAATCAAGAGGTTTTCTTACACAATCCAACTTTAGTTTGAATGACCCCAAGGTGACTCCTTGATGACCCCCCACCCCCAAAGAAATCGGGTTTCCTTAATTAGAACATTTAAAGACTTGCGACACAGAAAGACAGTCATCTATGTTTTCTAGACAAAGTGTAGAGGGTGTGATAATGAGGAGGGGCACCTCTTTTCCTCTTTTTTTCCCCTGCCACTTTAAGGTTGCTGCTTAAAGTTTGTATTTGAACCTGAGATGAGATTCCAAGATCTACAGCAATGCCTGGACTTCACCAGGCTGCTGTTTGGCATCTCCCTTTTGCCCTGTGCTGAGGTTGTTTTCTGATTCTGGCTAATTCCTAGAGACCCTCTGGTGCTCACCCTCTCATTGGCCCCAGACCTGTAACCTGTCTCATCCTGTGCCCACACTCAACTGGACTCTCCCCGATGCGCCAGCAGATGCTGGGGGGCTACTCCAGCCCATCTGTCTCAGCCAGGAACAAATACCACCAGAGCACAGAGGAGAAATGACTCAATTGAGACTTAATTAGCAGGGACCCCAGTTAGTGGGAGGTGAGAAATTACACTTTGCTGCCTGAAAACACTTTGGCCAAGGTGAGCCAGAGGGTTCTCCCGGTTCCCAATTTTAATAGCACTGCAGCAGAAGACCCAGAAATGCACCCACACAGAGCCCCCTGCACACACATCCCCCCTCTCTCCTCCCTCCACAGGCACCCTCCGCACACACGCGCGCACACACAAGGCAGCGATCGCAAAATCAACTCACAGGATCTCCAGATCGCGCAGCGCTCGGAAGGCTCCATCTTCAATGCAGCTGATGTGGTTGTTGTCCAGTTGCCTGTGAAAAGCAAGGGAGAGCGTGAAGGCTGAGCAGGGGCAGTGCCGAGGGGCTGGGCGGCCCGGGCCGGGTGTCCCTGGCCACCGAGCGCCTGTCCCTCCACCCTCTTGCAGGCTCTGCTCATCCCTGCCAGGAGCTCGTGCAGAGCCAGCCTGTCTGCCACGCTGCTCCGTCTCTCCTCTCTGACTGTCTGAGAGAACTACACAGACGAGCGTACCAAAGGCTGTCAGGTCTCAGTAAATATTAATTGCGCATTTTTTTTTTTTAGGCAGAAGGGAGTAATTTCATTACATTAGGGCATCCAATCCATTACGAGCTCTTACCGTCATGTCACTGAAACAATTTCATTAAGCTAAAGGCCTGTAAATCATTGGAGGTCACTGCTCTGCCCTCCGCGACCTCCCAGAATGCTTTTTCCCCTCTCCCTCGTCTCCCTTTTACTGGAAGTTGCAGTCTTTCTGCTCTGACACAGCGCTAAATCTCAAGGCTTTATCTGCCCAAGAGCGGTGAGGGTGCATAGGGAATATACCAATTCCAAATTAGACTCAACTAATCTAATTTTATAGTCTTTTTATTATTCTAAGCACCAAATGTCTGTGGTGGTTTGATGTCTCCGTGCATTGTTATGGGGCCCATCTGGTAGGTCATTCTATTGAAGCATTTTCTGACTAAATACAGATTCCCTCAAACTGCACCAACCATCATCAACATTAAAGAAATTCATTGATAGAAGCATTCATGATGGGGGAAAGAAAGGAATATCATTATTGCCTTAAAGATGTACCACTTACATTTAAATTGGGGAGAATTAAATGCACCTATTTTAAGATTCCTTTTTTTATTTCCCTTTCCATCCTACGCACATGAAAATGTCTTTTTAAAAGACGACTTGACTAATACATATTCTAGTTAGGGACTGAGGTATTTTAGTTAAAATATAGCAAACAGATACAATTTTCTCTAAATAAATATTTATATATGATGAAAAAAGTCAGGATATTTACCATGGTCACATCCAACCCAAATAGCATATATTATATATAACATTTAATTCTCAAAAAAAAGAAAAGGATGTTACAAAGGTAATTATTATTAACACTATAATACCTATTGTAGAATACACCGTGGCCTTTGGATGGGGCAGGTGAAATAAAGTAGCACAGTAATAAAAAAGAAAAACAAACTCCTTTATAGAGACTCACTTGTTTTTCTTTTTCTCGGAAAGATTGAGTCCCTCAAATGGAAGGACTTCCTGTGGCCGGAATTTGCATTTGTACCTGGTGTTAATCCATGCCAAGACAAGTCTCCACAAAAGGTACTTCAAAGTTACAGTGGGTTACCTGTGGGGAAGGTTTTATTTTCTTACCAGAGAAAAGACAGAAGTGAAACTAAAATATTTCATTGAAAACGTCAATACATATAGGATTGTATAAATGCACACAAATGAAACACCTACAATTGCTGATGTCAGGTGTTATTACGAGTTCTGTCCTGACATTATGGGCAACTGCATCATCCTAATAGAACTCACGATACAAAATTCAGATGCTCAGTATTAAGAAATAAACAGAGGTGTGTCTCTAAGAAGCAGGAGCATGCTTGAGGTCGATGAGTTCTACACCTAGTGTCTAAGTGCTTCCCACTGACGCCCACACACATAGATTCTCCCTGAGACCTCCTTGTCCCTAATTCTTTTAGAGCCATTCTCAGTATGGATTTGCTGGGTTCTTCCTGTGGTTTTTGGGTGGCATGGGGACCACTGATTCCCTGCAGAGGCTCTATTAAGAAAGTCTAGTTCTGCTGCCCAGATTCTAGAGTTATCATCAATTTAAAGACCAATGAATCAAAATCCCCCCTCCCCATGCCAAGGCTACCAAACCTTACCAAGCAGAAATGCAGTGGAGTTGGCGTTTGGCTCAAAGAAATTGTTCAATGAACATGCTGAATTCGGCAAAAATGGCACTACTTGCCTAAGTAGAAAAGTATCTAAGTCATCATATTGGGAAGTCAGGGGTGTGGAGAGATGGCAGCTTGCAGTGCACCTGCTTTTGTGCACATCAGAGAAGTCTTTGCTGTTATTTATTGTTGTTTATTTGCAGATTTGAGAAGCATTTTCCCCTCTTTTTCTGAGAGCACCAGAAATTAAACAGAAAATATACAGAATCTTGCGTGAAAATGTGGAATCTGCAAGCTAAAACAGAAAATCATAGAAAGAAGAGAAAAAACACAGTCGTAGAAAGAGAACAAATAGGGGAAAGGGGAGGAGATGAGCAATAGATTTGAAAAATCCACTACTCGATGTCTCAACAGAGTCCTACAGCCCAGAACAATGGAATGGTGAGCACAAAGAACCTTTGGAAGGACCCGATCATTTTAGGACTAAAAGCAGAGACATCTACAATATTATTAATTATGTGATGTTTAAATATTTTCAGTGAATGGCACAAGTTGACATCTCGTTGTTTATTTGTAATGAAGGGAAACTGAGCTGTAATGTAAGCACCTCTGTGGGTATATTTTATAGCTTATTTTAGCGCATCTGAAATGTATCAAAATTTAAAATATTTATGCTGAAGTGTGCTTTCCTAGGAGATATTTATTATATCTGAGATTGTCTCCTTTCGTTCTAACCACAGAGAAACCAAACAGGAATTGTGCCCTAGCCTTGATAGTCATTCCTTGGGAGAATCTTTGGGGGCTTTGTTGGGTTATGAAAATCACCCCAGAAGTACTCCACTCCCCAGCTTTTAAATCTCCGCAGCACGGAGCATCAGAGTACTCACACAAAGCACAATTAATAGTCCACCATAATTCCTGATCTCTTATGCAAATACACTCAGTCCCTAAAACAAAGTAAACATGCACCCAGGTCCCATGGGGTTTCTTCTTTTTCCAAAATGACAGGTCAGAGACTTAAAATTTAGTCTTGAAACACAGGAAAAGAGAGGCAAAATAAACACAAGCCCAACACTTCTTTGAGGGCTGTGGAGTAGGGTGCCACTAAACTTGCAGAGAACCTTCTGGAGCCGAGGCCAAAGTATTCTACTTAGTAGTGTGCTTCTGGTGGCTGATGTGCCCACATTGTGCCAATTCATTCAAAGACCTTTTAAAAGACAAATGAAAAAAGTCCACTGCATACAATGCACCAAGCACACCATCATTTTGGAAGCAACATTGGGAATGTGAGCAGAAAAAACGGAGCAGTCCAAGCATGCTGAGAGCTCTCCTTTGTCTATTTTTCCTTGGTAATAAAATAATATTTTTCACTGCCATAGAGTCCCTCTCCTTCACCAGACAACTTACCCCAATGCCCAGGTTGGTGCCAGGTAATTCACAGATGGTCACTAGCATAGGTAGAATGATACTTCTGATGAAACTGTCTCAAGGCTGGAACTAAACTACACAGAAGAAAGTGCTAAGCCCTGAGCGTCACCACCCTGGTGGAAGCCCCATGACCCATCTGTGAACAATGAAAGACCACTGAGCATTCACTCGAGCCCTCGGTGAGCTCAGTCCTCCCAGTTTCTCTGTCTTTCTGAAATGCGGAATGGAGATCTGCGGAGGAGTCATGGAATCAAAAAGAGATTTCAGTGGGGCCAGGATGAAGCCAAGCAACAAATGCTGGCTCTATTTTGGAGGCAACTTTTATTATCCTCTACTTTATACAGAATCCCCAATTTGATTTACACTCTCCTGTCTCTGAATAAGCCAAGAAGGCCCCAAACATTTCACAATATTAAATTAACTGCTCTAATTTCCCGGGGATGCTTGAATTTCAGCAAACAAAGACCACTAAAATGATACGAAGGTCTATTTAGAAAGAAATTCTCACACAAGAACTAAACGCAGACTCCCTGAGAGCAGCATTTTGACTACTGTGTTTTTATATTCTGAGAATATAAGCAAGTCAGAGAGAAAAGGCAGCATGAGTGAGGACTTAATCTCCATAGATCATGAACAGTGAGAGAGCACTTTTACAAGAATTCCCAATCCCTAAGCATAATATACTATTATCACAGTTCATCTCTTTTGATTACAAGTCCAGATTTCATAATTGAAGTGTGTTAGTAATAACAAAAATAAAAAACTGAAAGAGTAATAAGATCCAAAATGTACAATAAATATTGTAATAATGAAAAGGAAAGAAAGTGCTCAAAAGGAAAGAACAACTGGGATAGGGGAAAGGAGAAAAAGAAGAAAGGAAAAGATTATATGTATGTAGGTGTACATATATAACTGTATGTACATATATGTATGCAAGATAGATAACTATACTACTAATCGCTGTTAGTTCATCAAAAAGAACAGTTTGTGGTCATTGTCTGATCATTTTTTATGCCTAGATCTTGTAACCTGAACAACTACGTCTGAGACAACAATATGCAATATATTAACTAGTGTTAATTTCCTACCATTTTTTTTGAAATTCTGTATCATCTCTATCCTTTTTTGTTTTGCTTTTTAAAATTAAAAAAAATTCTGAAAAAAACTTGAAGCTCATCTAAATCCTTTAAAAAACTTTAAGAAACCTGATTACAATATTAAAGCAATCTGTCTCCCATCAACAACCAAACCAAAAGAGAGAGAGAGTAAAACAATAACAAAACAGAAACAATAAAGACAAATAAGAAAGTTTCAGGATTTAAATACTACATTGGAGTTCCCATAACAAATACCTGGGAAATAGTAATCTCTAGAATTAGGCTTTGACTATTTGGGGGAAAAAAAGTAGAATTCTCAAGCTATGTGCAAGGTTTTGCATACCGGGACATATCCATCCAGTTGTTTCCATCTTGTCCAGATGTTCTGGGGACCCCAGTGTGTCATCAGATGGATGACTAAAGTTAGCCTCAGGCCACTGTCGCTCCAGGGGCCACACATCCAGCAGCAGCATTTTGCTCTAGGACGACAGGCAGCTAGAATTGCTGCAGTCCTCTTTGTGCAAAGTAGGAGAAACAGCTGAGGCTTAGTACACTCTGGAGTTAAACCAGTTGTTAGTTTCTGAATAACTACCTACACAAAACCTGTATGCCATTCACAAGGGAAGCCTTAGTAGAAATCCAAAACAAGTTCATGGCCATGGAGTCCATCATTTAATGAAGGATCAGCGTATTAACAGATCCAGAAAAGGATTGGAGTATTATGAGAAGGTTGCACCGTAATAGATATTCAGGATACAGAACGAAGTGTACCATGTCCTTTGAAAATATTTGGAAGAAGGTTAACTAATCTGTGCTGTTTTTCACATGTCATTATCTTTAAAGCTATAAAAGAATTTTAAAATCTAAACAGAGTTGAATTTGTTCTTGATGAAATACATTGGTTCATACACATACATGTTGAGGTGCACCTTTTTTCTAGACCAAGAAAAAAATATAAGGTTGCATTTATAACAAGAAAACCTGGGGAATCCCTGCTTTCATAAAAATAAGGCAGAGGACAAAACACAAAGCGGCCTTGACATGCTTTTCCTCTTCTCCCCATTATCCAGTTGTCCTTTAAGCTGAAAACAAGAAATCTAGTAGTACTTCTGAAGGGTGTTTTTTTTTTTTTATGACAGTTTAACATTCTAAAAAAAAAAACATTGTCGAAGAATAAATTATAAAAGCATTTGTCTGCCGCTGGCTGGGGTCTTTAAAAAATAATAAAAGCTCAAGGTTATTTTAACTGGCAAAAGGAAGAAAAATTATGTTCAAAAGAAATGCATACACTTCATATAATTGAGTACTGGTCACACTTTGTAGGCAAATCAAACACTTGATCTAAGCCACAATTTGCTAATGAATTGTCACTACTTCTCATCATTAAGGAGCTACTGTAATTCCACATTAAAACGACGCCTTGAATGAACAAAAGAAGGTGAATCTATTATTTTGCACATTTAGTACACTTGTCTACCCAGACCCAAGAATACATGCATATAGATATGTTTACCGATCCATGAATTATTTAAGTATCTGCAAAGATGCCTGTCTATAGAACTGACAACTTTATGCCTGTTTTTCCTACACACATAGTTATATGTAATATCTTCCTATTGTATGTATGTAAATACAAATATTTCTTATAAAATAGGTAAAGCCACTGTGGACCTCTGACATTTAATCTCTGCATATGTTTACAGAGATATTTAGATAATTGCTTGTTAGCACTCCAAAGATTTGAATCACCAAACCTATTTTGTAAGGACAGAGTCCTAGGTTAATTAAGTTCTTTGATCAGAATAGCCTGCTTAGGACTGAGCTGTTTGTTTGTTCATTTATTTATGGTAGAGTGGTTTGAACCCAGTGCCTTCTCACTGAGCTATATCCCCAGTTCCCTTTTACTTTTTGAGACAGGTTCTAAGTTGCTAAATTGCCCCTACTGGACTTGAACTTGCAATTATCTAGCCTCAGTCTCCCAGAGTACCACACCATGCCCAACTAGGAGTTGATTTTACTGAGTGTCATTATGCATACTTTGCCACATGGATAATAATGCCTTTTGTTTAGTATGTATCATATTGCTGTTCAACATACGCAATAACTACATCCTCTTCAGCAGATGCTCCTGAAAGCATGCTCTGTAATAATGCAAACACTGATGACGGATTAGTAACAAAGAGGCAGGCCAGACCTTGGAGAATAAAGGCGAGTTTCACACATCGCTGGGAAATATCAATAACTCTATTTCCGTGTTTACATACTTTCCTGTAGGTTGGGCATTTGGCAAATGAATTTGTGCTGAAAAATGCAAGTGATGAATCTTTGCAAACCAATTTAACAGTCAGTATAGGTATGGAGAGGGAGTAAAGCTATTTCATTTGGGCAAGCTTAAATTTGAAACAACTTTCTGGCATTTTTAGACAAGTAAAAGAACAACCATGAGAAAACAAAAAACAAACCAAACTAAACACTCCATATTCATGATGAAAGAACTTAATTCGGTTTCTAGCAACTTTTAGACCAAGGGACCACGGGAAGCTTGGTTACTGATGCAAAACGTGTATTTATGGTTTAAGGCTGGCCTCATCCTGTGGTCACATCCTCGTATCACAACCTGTTTAGCATCAAAACTCATGTGTTCCATCCCAGAAAACTCATCAATTCTGGAAAAATTTCAATGATTATTTATCCTGTTATAGCCCTGGGGCTGAGTTAGTTGGAAATAGATTTATTCTCAGAACATTGCCCTCCCCATGCTTATCTTTTAAAACTTAAAATGTCTATTGATTCACAAACTCAGTTTTCAGTTACAATGGTTCTTAAAGACTCCTCTGTACATCTCCATAAAATAGGCCTCCTTTCGCATCTCCAATGAGAATGGTGGGAGCCTCAAAAGTAGCTAAACTGTTCTACTGTATAGCTCAACCTTCCTCATTGGGAATTAGAATTCTTTTTAAGAAGTAGTATCTGCGTTTTACTCACTGGCCTTGCTAATGGCATGAATACTCAGAGGCTGGACACATAAATGGCTGTCTCCATAGCGATTAGGGCAGGTCTGTGGTTTCCCTAGTTACACTGTTGAGCGATAACCATCTATGTCTCCTCCTCTGCAAAGGCGCAAGAGGGAGGAAAGAGTAAGAAACAGTGAAGATGATATGTGCTTTTGTTAAATGGGCATGAAAAGTTATCTGTTGCATCTCTGATTTTTAGTCCTTTTTCTCAATCAACCATGAAGAACTACAGTGAAGGAGTGAGGGTTTTTTTTTTCTTTTCTTTTCTTTTTCTTTTTTTTTTCCCCTTGGGGTTTTAGAAAATACTCATTGGAAATAGATAAACTATTCCAACCATGTAAATATGACAATAAGCAGAGGCCAGAGTGGAGGTGTTTCTTCTTAGACAAGATGTGGCTGCTCAGTGAGGCTTTCATTTGCCTCAAGAATTGCCAGCATTGCCACTCTTAGTTGAGCAGAGTGGGATGAGCCCAGCCTGGGGTCTCTCCCTGACAGTGCATCTAGGCTGTTCTGCCTGCTTACACATTGAAAGACCTTCATGTCACTTTAAAAGAATCACATAGATCTCCTAATTGAATTATTCTTTTCCTTGATTTCCCACCCATGCTAATAAACTCTATGGAAGCTCTCAATAATTGCTACCTATTTTAAAAAAATAAAATGGAAAGCTAGGTCAGGCAGGAACTCTAGCTGAAGGGATCAAGGGATTTATATCCACATGCTGAGTCTCAGTTTCTTCACCTTTAAAATGGAGATAACAGCATTCAGCTCAAAAGACAACTTTAAGTATTAAAGTAATGAAAAGTATGCACTCTGAAGACATATTTTTGACACAGCTCAATTTTGTTTGCTTTAAAACTAACACTATTAAACAAAGGAATGTGCTTTTACATAATCTTTAATGTCTTTTTCAGCTCGAACTTATATGACTTGAGATTGATTTTTTATGTGATTCTTAAGAAAACATTCCTGTTCATTTTACTCAAACCCATCTGTGATTTAAGCATATCACTTCATCCCTTCATTTTTCTGTCCCAGACCAAAGACTCTATTATTTGAGATATTTAATATATTCTTTCTGGACTGAGGGCAGCAGTGCAAATTCACAGGCTTTTCTTAATTCTTTAGCAGTTAGGAGGTTGAAATATGAGAAGCCGCTAAAATCCTACACCAAAGGAAATATGAATTTTTCCCTTCCTAGAAAAATGATGGCAATGCAGTGACATCTTCATACTTCCATAGAGAAGCCCAGTAAAGGAAGGTAACTGTAAAATTTAATCACACATCTTGATAGCTATTTCCAATTAATAATTATCAAGTAATGTACTAAGCACCCCAAATAGCCAAATGCCACACCATGTACGATGTAGGACTTCTTAATCTTAACATCCTTTAATCTGTACACAAACCTTCAGTGACTCCCTGTGAGCCACCTTATGAATTGTAACGACACAGGAATACCACAATCACAACCACATTACTAAGGGCATGTAGCCCTTATTCATCATTTATTAAGCACCAAGTACTGAGTCAAGCAGCTTAAATGTTTTATGTCAGTTTAGTCTTCCTGCAATCCCTGAATTACAGAAGAGGAAAGCGAGCTGTTGAACTTGATTCTGAACCTGGGTGTGTCCATGCCCCTAATGACTATCACTGCTGTTGCTAAACTGGAAATGGCCCAGACCCCTCGGCATGGCACCGTTCCATGGTACCACGACCCCCATGCAATGGATGTATCAAGTACTTTCACATTTCTGTGCCTGACTTACAGTGGCCCTCACCTTCTCTATTTGGGGAACCCCTCCCCATCTATCAAAGCCCTCTTCCAAGGACACATCCTGTAAGAAATCTTTTTGTACAAACCTAAGGCAAAATGAACCACTTTCTCCAAATTCTCACAACTCTTTCCCTGTCCATTTGTTCGAACATTGATTTCACAGCTGTAGGACTGCTTGTGAACACATAGGGCAACTGAGGTTCTGAGAGGTTATGGTGTTTCATTGAGGGAGCTCAATCTGCCTTCCCTACTGAGAAGTCTTGGGCCTACTCACCATGCCCATTTTACCTCTCTCTGACGTTCACAGTGCAAAGATAGAGAGACTAGTATGGTTATGTGGGTTTGATGCAAGTTATCGTAGGATCAGAAGAGGCTGGTGAAAAAAGTTAGGGTCTGGCCTTGGCATCTGTCACTGGGACCCAGTTACTTTCACTGGCCTGTGAGCATTTTTACCCAGAAGGTGATAGAGAGAGAAGCACCCTCAGTGCTGCTTCGTATGCCCTCCGTGTGTCCCTCAATTAGATCCCACTAGTGTCTGGTCCATTTGACTTTTAGGCTCGCTGTGAAAAGCAGACTGACTTATGTCCAGCTGATGAGGATCATGGACAGATGCCTATGCCCTAAGGAAATGCTGCAATTCCAGGTCACCTGCTGAGGCCCAGTGGACAAGGGCCTTCTAACCAGGCTGGGTCAGCTCAGTACTTTCTTCAGCAAGAGCATGGCACAGCCAGAGGAACAGTTCTGTTTGCTCCAGAGAAGTTGTAAATTGCACAGATTCTAATCAGCCTTCTCTGGGCATGTCCTCCCCCAGTGGTGATACTGATTTGTCTTCTAAAGGTGCACAAGCTGCAGGAACCGATATAACTGGGTAGCTCTAACCACATCACGTAGTAGGATGTTGGGGGTCAGTGGCCATTAGCCAGGCATCACTCAAAGGTATCTTTGTGGCAGCAGAAGCCAATTAAAGTGTGTCTTGTAAGCTCAGTGTAAGGGGGATATCAGGGCTCCTGTAATTAACTGCTGAAAAAAGGGGCGTCAAAACTCAGCAACATGGGCAGTGCTGATAACTACATTCAATCGAGTTAATGTGCAGAAGTGAAATACTCTAGGAAAAAGCCAGCTTCTTCCATTTTTCTTCACTATTACTTTTAAGGAATAAGGGATGCCCAGTGCCATTAGTAACAGTAGGGCAAATATATATCATCTGCTTACCTACCCCATAGTGCTGGGCACATAAGAGATACTTGGCACACAATCTTAGGGATCATATTACATACCACTGACACCCACTAAGGTAGGTATCATCTTGCTTGACTAAGTTTCTCCTACAACATGGGGTCTACAGGGGGGAAGCGACTATAAAATAGGGCAGCTGCTATGGAAAAAAGTTAAACACATGAACCAGCAATTTCATTTCTAGCTAGAAGAATGGAAAACAGGTGTTTGAACAAAAACTTGTGTACAAATGTTCACTGGAGCATTTTTCACAATGGCCAAAAGGCAGAAACAACCCAAATATGTACCAATGAATGAATGAACAGATTGTGGTATATACACACAATGGAGTATTGTTCGGCCATTAAAAAAGAATGAAGTATTGGTACATACTGTAAAATCCATGAACCTTGAAAATATTATATGAAATGCAAGAAGGCATGCATGCATGCATGAAAAACGTCCTATCATATGATTCCATTAACATGAAAAGTCTAGAATAGGTAAATCCAAAGAAACAACTGGGGAGAGGGGATAGGAAGGGACTACTTATTGGTACGGAGTTTTCCTTTGGAATGATGGGAATATTCTGAAACTAGACAGAAGTAATGGTTGTACTTCTAAATGTCATTGAACTGTACAACTTTAAATGGGTAATTCAGAGTCCAATTTTCCCGTGCTTTAGGAGGCATGTATAAATTTTGTGTGCTTTTTCTGATAAGAAAATGGTTAATTCTGTATTATGTGAATTTCATCTTGGGGGAAAAAACAAGAAAAGAAAGAAAGAAAGAAAGAAAGAAAGAAAGAAAGAGAGAGAGAGAGAGAGAGAGAGAGAGAGAGAGAGAGAGAGAGAAAGAGAAAGAGGAAGGGGAAGGGGAAAGGGAAGGAGAAGAAGAAGGGGAAGGGAAAACAGCTCATTCTTTCTGTGGCAAGGAGGAGCTTGGTTAGACCACCACAGTGTGAGAGGAATTTCTCTGTGATGTCATTGCAAGAAAGTAGGGAAGCCTGGAGCAGAATGAGACAGCAAACAAGACTGTGTCTGGGTATGAGAAGAAACAATATGTTGGCATTCAAGGAGCAAGAGGATGAAGGGGATTTAATCTACCTACTTCTGAGGATTATTTATAGCAAATTTAAAATGTGTTTTTCCTAACTTGCTTTGGGGACACTGACAATCGCTCTGCACTCAGGAACAAAACAGTATCTGTTTATACAAAGAGAACAGGGTTGGTAAGCTCAATGGAGGGAGGGAAATCACCAGCTAGACTCCCAAGCCCAACATAAAATGTGGTGGGATTAGCCACTATTTGGTATTTTCCACTTCACAGCCTCTCCTCTGCATCAGTAACCAGCACAGAGGCACAGATAACTCAGTAGATTGCATTTGCATTTCAGAAGGGAAGTTCATTTTCTTTCTGCCTTCACCCAAACTAGTTCTTTGCCTTCTCTGGGAAGAGACTAAAGGCCTGGTTGCTACCCTGTGGGCAAAAGGAGAAGCACCCCTGACCAGGGGCTTTTCCTACCTCAGTGCCTGGACTGGATGGGCTACAGGAGCCCTGTGACAGGGCTTCTAAGGAGAGGATAGCATGGAGGGATGAGTGGAAATGGCCAGTCATCTCCCCAGGGATGTCTCCAAGTCTTTCTGGACTCTTCGGAGTGGCTACATTAGTTTCTCTAAGCTGAGTAAATCCAAAAGTGTGAATCAGAAGAGAACAGAAAAGCAAAAGAGAGAAGCTAGAACTACCTACTGAGATGCTTCCACCTGGGTACTTGGGCACCACCCGAGAGAGACTAGTTCTAGATGCTTCTGTGTCCAAAGCTTTCCGCTGCAACTACTGCTACTTAGTTGGCCACATCAGAACTGAAGGAGGTTTCTACTGTCTCCCAATTCCAGCAAGGGGAGGTAAGGATGTTGCTCACACTTCAGAACTGAGGACAAGAGGCACTGCCCAGGATGAGAAAAAAATTGGGTGATTTTTCTTTCCATGATTTGCCAGTAAAAGAGTTTTTATCCTAAAATGATATGGCTTTCTGGAAGGAAGGAAGGAGGGAAGGCAGGCAGGCAGGCAGGCAAGAAAGCAAGAAAGCAAGAAAGCAAGAATGAATTTACTGGAGAAGTGGGTAACAAGGATTTTTGATCTTGCTGTGTTGTGGTCTGACTTCTCTGGGTTTAAACATCCCTCTCTGTAAAACAAAGGCCTGAGAGATGATTCCAGGGCTCCTCTAGAGTGCACATTTAGGGCTCTGAATTTAATCCAGGGCCCGGGTGCTCACAGGAGGAGTTTTCCATTTTGTTATAGGTACTCTCTGAAGAGTCAGATTTTAGTAATGTGCTGTGTTGAGAATGTAAATGTGAGTTTCCCTTCTTTTGGGACAGTTGGGTCAAGGGTGCTTCAGTGGATTGGGGGCCTGAACAGTAATTTGGAAGAGAAATCAAGTGCAATATTAACATCTGTCGAATTGCTCCATTGAAAAGTACCGTGTTCAGAAGCCTTCCGCAGTGTCTATCAGGCGGTGATTCATATAGGGATCCTTAGGAAGGGTGAGACCAGCTCTCAAGCTCCTGGATGTAAATGGGATTCCATTTGGGGTGGGGGTACTGGGGATTGAACTCACAACCTTGTGCTTGCCAGGCAGGCACTGTGCTGCTGAGCTATATCTCTGGGGTAAATGGAATCGCAAATAAGGGGTCAGGCTGCTGTGGTTTCTTCTCCCCTATTCCTTGAAAAGTTCCCCTTCCTATTCATTGCTCTTAGAACTACATTTCTTTCTTGCATGAATCATACAGGTGACTTTTAGAGAGCATCCAATAATTTTTACAGCATTTGACAATTATACACCTTTTAGAAAGCTGCAGCTGGACTCCTACATACAAAAGGGAACTGGGAAAATGAGCATCTAAAAGTGGGGAACACAGTATCTGAAGACAGAAGAAAAGGAAGCAACTCCCAGGCGATATTCCCAAATTGGGCAGTTTACTAAGTTCTATAGACACAAAGGTAGAGAACAGTCCTGTGACTTTCCCTAAGATTCACCACTAAAGTACAATTGAAATGAAATCTCCTCTCTCCTGGAGATGGCCTTCGGACCTGCAGTGCTCTTTCTGGTAAGTTCCTCCTATTTTTGATATCCCAGTTAAAGGCTAGCACACTAAGTAGCTTTGGTTTGGGAAAAACAAGATCCTTTCAACTGAGACCTGAGAAAAGAAAATCCTCATTTGTAGATCAAAAGTGCTATTTTCTCCATGAGCCAAATTCTACTTGCATGATGTCCTGCCTTCATTCATTATTGCTGGAAAGAGCCTCTCTTTCTTATAGGACACCTGCTTGCATCTGTTCCTGGCTTTTGGAAGCCTGAGTCCGAGGGCTACTGATGGATGAGCTGTGTCTTATATCCTTATTCTATTTTTTTCCTTAATTTTTTCAAGTTTATCACCTAAAGTTTCCATGTTCTTCCTAGGTTATTCACATGTTTTCTTGGGCATTCACATTCTGAGGTTAATCTCAGCATAGGTTACTGCCCACCTCCACCTCCTCAATGCTCATTTCTAGACCACTGGCCAGGCTGGGTGATGTGAGGCTTCACATGTAAGTGTGAATGGTGAGCTCTCTAAACAGAGCATAAATGAGGTTGGTGTGGGGGTCCTCAATAGTCCTGCCCCACGGACAGATGCTATCTCTAAGACTTCAAAACTGCAAACTCTGAACACATACAATCAGAGGAAATGGTTGCACCATCAGAGCTAACATTTCCTTTTCCCGTGATGGATGGCCACTTTGGAAATGCTTCCCGTCCTTTTTCCTTGGGTCAGCACTGAGGTGGAAGCAGTGGGTGGAGGGACAGGGTCTATTTTGGTCTCAGTGTTTTATACCAACCCCTCCAAGAAGAGAGCGGCACTAGAATTGTCTCCATACAAAAAAAGGTTTGCATTAACTGTAATGAAGCAAATGACAAAATCAATAAAGCAGGAATTGCGCGGCTGTCATAAAGATGATGTAAATCCAGGGTTCACGATGGTTATGAAGCTATTTAGAATTGTAATTAAAACCAGGACCATTTTTTTCAAGATAAAAGCCCCTTTGACAACCATAAATGCAAGCTACAGGAAATTTTCAACAAATATATTCAAAATTAATGTATGGTACAAAGATGGCATCAATTAAGTGAGGATAATCCATAAGTCCAGGCTTTAGAATGTAAGAGCACTGAGTAAAGAGATTTCGATTTCACGTTTGGTTTTCAAGCAATGTGGTTTTCAATTTTAATCAAGTTAAAGCTTGACAGAGCACTTAGAGACCCTGAGTGAATGGCAGATTTCTGACAACTACTTTTCAGAGAGACTGAAAATGCTGTCGCTGTATTTGCCCAACTTAAGGTCTGATGGTACTGGTTATTTTATGCATCTCATAGATTCCAGAAAAGAATCTAGGGATGTGTGTGTATACATATATACAGGAGAAGACGACCTTTTAGTTTTATTTGGGAGATGAACTAGGATGAGGTAGGCAAGAAGGAGAGGAGTCCAACACATTTACCAAGCCTAAAGAGTTTTCGTTGGACTTATTTTCTGAACCCGGATTCAAACTTTAACACTGAGATTTCTTGAGAAGCATCTCTCTGCTTACTTACCTACCTACCTACCTTCTAACCTCAGAGCATCACTGTTTGCCTTGATGTCATTCACAATGCTAACATGTGGATGAGTATCCCCAAAGGGTTCATGTGTTAAAAGCTTGGTCCCCAGGATGGAATTATTCAAGTCACTGGGTACATGCCCTTGAAGGGGACTGAGAGACCTTAGTCTTTTCCTATAGCTTCCTATATGCCAGTGAAAAAAATAAAATTATAAATGATGATTACGTCTTCTAGTCTGAAAAGTCACTAAAATTCAAGGATGCTCAACTCTTTCATTCCAATTTGGCTTCGATGTGGAGAGAAGGAGGTGTTTAATGGGTAGGAATTGAGGTGTTCCAAGGTTTTAGAGTTGTAGTACTCATGGGTTTTATTTTCTGTATTTTATGATGGTTTGATATCTTGCAAGGAGGAGGTTTGCTGGCTAGAAAGAGATTGCCAGAGCTAGTTAATACCTACTGATAGTGAGCCCTATTACTGAGCCCAACTTCCACATATATACCAATGAATCCTGAGTCCATACCGTCAACTTGAGTTCATAACTTTAGCTCATATAACCAGCCATTATTTCCCTTGCTCTAAATCAACTCTGCCCAGGTACTAGACAATTAGAAATAGCCTCCATACTTCATGACCTTCTGGACTTATTCACACTAGCCAGTCCTGAGCTCTCCTCTGCCCTGCCTTGTCTTTCTCATGGGAACTCCAGTAAGGTCATGCTGAGGCTTCCTGTCAATCTCTCTTCTGCCTTTTTACCTGCCCTGGTTCTTCTCCTGGTGGCCCTGTGTAGTATGCAAGGCCTCTCATTTCTAAGAGCAATGAGTGACAATAAACTTGTCCTTCAATGGTATTGACTTCTCCGTATCATCATTCAGTCACCTTATAGATTAAGGCCTGGTCAAAGACAAAGGCACTCAGGGCCTGGAGACAGCCTCTGCCAACTGTCTGAATGGTCATGGGATAATTTAATCTCCAATTTTCAAGACAAGAAGTTTAGATCATATGATTTATTTTTAAAACCGTTTCTAGCTAGTTAAGTCTGTGGCTCAGCAGAGAGAAGTGAATTCTAAGCACCCCTGCAATTCAATAGGCAGTGAGGTTGGCTTCCCTAGGACTGCATGCCAGCCAAGCTACTTA
>RJWT010000683.1:0-60095 GCA_004365215.1 Cuniculus paca | reverse complement strand
GCTACAGAAGGTAGCTATTCATACAATGACTGTATGATCATTTATGGAAATGAGAGTTGTAATTGTCATGAATATTTCTTCTTCTGTTAATATGCTTATGCATGTATGCAAATATTAAGCAGATATTTTTTCTTTCTTTGTAACACAGTATTGATAGGCTTAACCTCAGTATGTATGTATGTATGGTTGAGTCTACTTTATATTATTTAAGATGTAGAATATTAGGATAAAATAAGCATCACCTAAGGAAAACTTTGCCTTCCATTCTTGGAACGGAATTAGCGAATTTCCATTTGTATGTAAGATGTTGTGTCATGTTAGGATTAATTATGAGTTTGCTATTTTATTTGGAGTTTAAGTATAGTTGAAGGAAAAATGTATGGCTGTCGAGATAAGGATGGGCTGTGACTATTATTTGTGATGTGTTAACTTGACTGAGGAAAGAAACACCTTAGTAAAGCACAGTTCTACCTATTTTTGTTTATGGTAGACTTGTAAGCCAGTAAACTAAGTGGGAATTGGAGACTCACCTTATTTGTGAGTGGTTCCAAACAATAGCCTCACAGCCTGGATAGAATAAAAAGAGAAAGAAAGAAGGAGAAAGTGTGTCTGCTCTGGAGAGCTTTGGGGTTGTTGAGTGGATTTGCTGCTGTTTCCTTGGATGTCAGCATCCATATTTCCAGTTTCTTCAGCTTTCCAGCTCAGGCTTGCTCTCTAGTGAGATCCCAGGCCTTCCTTTGATCTTACACTGGTTCTGCATTCTTGACCCCTCTTCTCCTGTGACTTCAATCTTCTTGGTTTGAGCAGTTACTTGATCCTCTACCTCTACCTCTTTAGCATGCACAGGGCCTTTGTCAATCAGTCAACATCTGATTTAGTAAGTCCACCTAATTAACAAATCGCACATTTTATATTGATTCTGTTCCACTAAAGGAAATATATTTCTTAATTTTAAGGAACGGTATTTATGTGGTCTAGAATGGTAATCTGAGTCTTGTAAATTCTTTATGATCAATAACTCCATCTTACCATCTACTTGATTTATAGCCTATTTTTATTATGTTTTTCCCCTTGATTTAGTTCCTTATAGGGCCTGATGTTTTTTTGATTGAGCATTAGAAATTGCATATAAAAATTATAGCACCTCTGAATGATAGTATCTTCTTTAGATCGAATTCATATATCCTGTAGTAAGCTGCAATTTTTGGGACACACATCATATTTATGCATTCAGAAAGTAAGGTAGTTGCAGTTGCCTTATGTTTCTATAAGGCTCACTTTACTGTTGATTTACCTATCCTTAATGTATCACTAGGAATACCTTCCATTTTTGAGTAGTAAGGTATACTTTCTGTCTCCTTAGGCCCACGGGTCAACTAAAACTCTTGTTTCAGGTGGTTTCCTTCCTACCTTCTAAACCACTTGCCTTCAAAGTTGAACTAGCCACATGGCGTGAATATAAAATCACTCAGTGCAAGGAGCATTTCTTTGCACCTCCTTCCTTTTCAGGATGCCAGCTTTTCCTGACCTTGCTGTGTATGCAATTCCTAACTTCAAGGACTGATTTTCTAGTCGCGTGAGATAGTTACACAATCTGATTGTTTCACACTTCTTAACCTTGCTTTCTTGTCTGCTTTCACAGTCCTCTTTCCATTTTTAAAAGTCACAAAATTCACAGAGTAGAAAAGTGGCTACCTCATCTCTGTTCTTTCTCTTATACCTTAGACTTTGTTGTGGTTTAGATCTAGACTATTCCCTAAATGATGATGTTTTCAGAGGCAGCATTAGTTGAAGGTGATTGGACTGTGGGGTGATACAGCTGATTTTTATTAAGAAATGGGATCTAGTTATGATCTGGAAGATTTATGCCTCCTTCTCTGGCTCCTACCTTCACTCTCTGACTCCTGGACACTGTGACATAAGGAGCTTTTCTCCCACTATGTCTCTTTGCCATGCTGTACTGCCTTAGAGTCAGTTAATTATAAAAAGGCAAAAGATTTATGCAATCTGAAGAGAAACCAGAGTATGTCACTTAATTATAGATTGAAAATTCTAGCCAATATAAACATCTCCTTTAAATTGTGGGTGTCAGTTATTGTGTTCCAAGGAAAATAACTTAGAGGAAGTAACAAAAATAGCCTAAGCAGCTTTAGTTGCCTCATCAATTCACACTTGCAATTAAACAAAGTCTTTAATTGTAGATTTTATATGAAATTTATGATTATTCTTGGTGGTATGTCTCCAGTGAATCTATTCTAATCTGTAAAGTGTCTGTGTAATTTTGCTGTTGAAAATTTTGTAGTAATATTTTTGTGTGTGTTCATTTTGCATAAATAATACTATTCTATAACTCTAATTGTATCTAAAAAAATTGCCTTCATAAACAATGGAACAATTCAGTTAACATAAAGGACCCAATTCTATTATTCACAACAACATGGAAGGAACTGGAGATCATTATGTTAAGTGAAGTAAACCAGACACAGGAAGACAACCACAATGCCTTCTCACTTATATGTGGAAAATTAAAAACAAATTGACTCATAGAAGTTGATAGGACCCCCCCAAAAAAAAGTTGATAGTACAGTAGCATTTTTTCACTTTTCTTAAAAATTTTTAGTAATCCTATATGAAACATTTAAGCAATTTTCTCTGATCCCCAAGAGTTTACTTAATTTGAAAGTTACTTGGTTTGGAAAAGAATCCTGCCAATATAGTGAACCTATCCCAGATAAAGATCCAGACTTGAAAGTAAGATAATCTGTAGGTGGACAGAAGAAGTACTATCATATAAGTTTTGGTTTGTAAATTGGTTATAAGTTATCTGGAATTCAGACCTTAAATCTGTAGACTATTTTATGGCACAGATACTTTCATAAATGAAATCACGTTTTTTTCTTTAGATATTTTCTTTTTATATTTTAGTTTAATTTATTTCCTTTTTAATAGGCTTTTGTACATTTTGTTTAGTAACTGTGTGAATTTTTTATCATTTTTATTTAACTATTTTTGCTATAAGCAGCATGCATTTGAACTGCTTTAAATGCATATATGACCTACCACCTTGGAGTTTTTAAATCTTTTATACTCACTTAGATAATCAGACTTGTTAATCAATTGTCTTGAACTTTTTCTAAAAAAGAGAAAGTAGTATATCCTGAGGAAGTCACAATAAATCCCTTCAAGGTAAACTGAAAGAGGAAAAACTTGCAGCATGGCTGCAGATCTATTTCTTATTGAGATACCAACATCTAAGAACTGGACAGATTGATTTAAAGGACACACTTTCAAAACAAGTCCCAGTCCTATAAAGTACTGGTATTTAATACTAATGGAGTTTTATATATTGGAATTCTGAGTATAAATATTAAGGTTATGCCAAACTGGCTTAGAGGATATCAGTGGAGATAGTGCTATTAACAATATAATTTAGAAAAATTCATGGGTAAGTCAGAAACATTGTAGTATGTGTGAACCTTCAACTGTTTCTCAAAGGAGAGAAAGGTTGTTGTTAAATAGATTAAAAACTGGTGGTCAACTTAACACCAGCTGAATTAAATCAGCATGGTTCTAGTGAGATGGCCCACCTGAGAGAAGTTACCAGCATAAAAAGAGACATGGAGAGGAAGAGTAGTGGCGCTGTGGCTTCTCCTAAGTGCTGCTGCTTGGAGCCATTGGTTCTCCTGGAGGAGCTTGTCAGGCTGGCTCCCCCAATATGAATTTGGCCATTATCATCAGAGGAGCTCGGGACCTTGTTGTTGAGAGTGGCCGTGGTTCACTTTGGGGAGCTCTGGTCCTTATGTTGAGCATCGCTTCCTGGTTCCGGAGGGTAAGGTGGTTGCTGTTTAAACTCCAGGAGAAGTTGTCTCGCTGGCTTCCTGGCATGTACTCAACTGTTCTCATTATTGGAAGAACACAGGACCTCATTGTTGCTGAGGATGACTGTGGTACTTTTCGGGGAGCCCTGGTCCTTATTTGAGCATTGCTTTTTGGCTGCACTATAGACCCCTCAACCTACTAGCACAGATCCTTCATCCCGCTGGCATAGCTTCCCCACTGGCCTTTGAGCCTTCCTAGAACAGACTTTGGTGTTGTGGACAGATTTCCTGCACTTTCTTGTGTCTAACACTGGGTAACCATCATGAATAATATTATAAATTCTGTGTCCTGATTGTAATCTTTCTCCCTGCGACCCCTGACTACAACAGTTGTCATAGATATAAATAATGGAAAATACAATCTTTATGTAAGAATTATAATGAATCTCTAGTTATATAAAAAGGGTCAGCATGAGCAGACTGATACAGGAATGGTGACAGTGAACTACCATTGAACAGGCTTTCTAGAAAATATAGGCAAAAATCATATAAATGCAAATAATTATCCAATAAGGTTTTTTTCAGCTCTAGAAGAACATGGATGTAAATTGTGATCTAACAAAATTTTTCTCCAGTTCTATAGGAGAAGCTGTCAACTTAGCTGTGGTCAGTGAGCTCTATAAGGGTAAGGATCATTTCAATCATCTTGACCAATAAAATGTATACTTTTTCTTATTTGGCAAAAATCTAGGACAAGTATCTATTGAATAAGTATGTGTTGAAAGAAAGAAGATAGAAAGTAAGAACATAAGTTATTTTCTTTTTGTTTGTTTTTGAGTTATTTTCTTTTTAAAACATGGGCTAACAGACATCTTATCATTCACAAGATACTAAAGTGCACAGTAAATGTGTGGAGAAAGACAAATGGAGAACTAGTAGATAATAAAGCGATTTCTGTGACATAAACTAGAAAAGCATGTCTTGAAGAATTTAAATATGAGCATGTTTGAATTCTAAATCTATTCCATTTACATCAGAGTCAACATTCTTAATACAAGGAAAGGAACATTAAAACAATTATCCATTTTTCTTTATCAGATACTTCGGTCTACTCCACCCACATACTAACCAAATAATATATTATTAATCTGAGTATTAGTAAAGACTACTAGAGATCATTGTAATAGTCTCAAAATCTTTTGAAATATCCTTTTGCTTAGCAGAATGTTCTCAATATACATATTAATAATGTTTTAAGAAACAAATTTTAGAAATATAGAGTAAACCATATAATTAATACATATAAATGCATTAATATATATACAAATGCATTTTATAAATCAAACTGTCTACTATATTAAGCTCAATGAATAAAGTAAAATAAATAATCATGAGTTATTAACAGTTTTTAAATTTCACTAGATTTCTTAACACTAAACCCTGTTCAGAGAAGTCTGTGTTTCACAGGGTAGAAACTTGTTTGAGGTTGTGGGGTTTGGGTGGCCAAAAGGTGGTTACCTAGCAACAATCCCTCCTCCCAAGTCTCCTGCTTCAAGAGTCAGACGGCAACGTCAGCAAATTGATTTCTAGTTTGCAGGATCAAAAAAGAACAATGGAATATGGTGGTAGGGCATGTTTCCAAAACATAAGAAACTTGCAGGGTTTTTTGTGCTTGGGGCCTACTTATCTGAGGATGCTAGAAACTTGTCTAAATAATTGGATAATGACTAAAGAGCTTTTCATCAAATGAAAGTGAGTGAAAATGCAGATATTTTAGTTAATAACGTTTATTTCTGTTTATAAGGCAAGCAATGAAACAGTTACTATAGTAGCATTAGCTCTGGGCAAGAAGTAATCTTATCACAATGTGTCCTCAGAAATGAGACAGCTAAGAATAGTTTGGCATTTTGGTAAAATACAGTTTAACTAATCAGGACAGGTTTGAGACAGCATTTTGCTGTCTGAAAAGGTATAATTAATGAAATACTAATGTATATATAACATATATGTAATACACTTATGTTTGTAACAAATAAGTTTAACCATATGTTAGCAATAACAACTAGAAAACACACACATTTATGAAGCACACACCATATATTTTGTCCTTGTCAAATATGAATCTCACATAAATGACACCCTGTGTTTCATCTAATGAATGCTTAGTTCTTCGGACAAATCCTATCAGGTGCATGCATAACTGAGCAAGCAGATGATATGAGTGAGGCAAAACAATAAGGACACTATTACTAACTCTGCCAATGGAAAAATTAAATGCAGCAAACTAGTTTGTGTGTTTTCATAACACGAAGATGTAAGGTATGAAAAAATCTGTTAGAAGAATGCTAAAATGCCAAGCGTGTGGGAGCAAGCAGAAAGGGAAAGAAGAGACTTTGGTTTATGAAATTTTCCATGATGCAAGGGACTGAAGCCAATTTCTCTCCAGACACAGTGCTGAAGCCCAGAGCGGCTGCTTGCCAACGTGCAGGATCCTGCCACTTGTACAGTAGTTTTCTGAGACTTCCCCAGCATTCCCTCCTCCCTTATCCTAACACACTTTGAATGTCATTTCCTCATTGAATTAGAGCAATGGAGTTATTTGTGGAGCAATAAGTGACAGAGTCACAGTTTGAGTTTTGTTCTTTATAAATTTCCAAACATTTTTTTAGAGGCATATTCTTTGGTCATCACTCCAGAGAATATCAATCGGAAAAAATTGTTTTCATTTACAAAAACTAATAATGAACAATGCTACTTAAGATTTGGACATAATTCTTGTAATTGTTTTTCACAGACCTTTTGGAAGTCAAGACCTTGAATCATACGTATCATTCCAGAATCAGTCTCATTACTCTGAACAACAGAAGGGATTCTGCCCATCTGTTCCTAAGTACTTTAGCTGGTCAAATGTCAGATATCAAAGAGTAGAGACCAGTATGAGCAACAGCATCAGCAAAATGTTTAGACTAATGATTACTACAATGTAAAGAATTATAGTAAGAAAATGGTCACCTTATTTCAAATAAATAATTTTGAAGTGGATTTACTATAACTGTTATAAGAATAACAAATACAAAATGTCAAAGAACAATTTAGGAAACAAGAAAATACATTTTTGCATTCTACAGTGGGTCATTTCAGGCAGAAATTTGTTATTATTCTTTTTAAAATTGCCTCTCTAAATCATATTATTCATGCATTTGTACTCATCCAGGTCATCAGGGGATTTTTGTACTAGGAACTGAGAACGATCAATTTCAGGGTGCATCTTTATGTGTTTCTGAACCCCCAAAGGATAGCCAAGCTAATATCTAGTAATCCAACAGTTAAAACAATTGATGAGTATGTGCTGAATCCTCAAGAGAGGAGGTAGGAAGCAAGGAGGGCGAAAAAGAGAGGCTTAACCGGGTGGGGGGGTGTGCTGATTTCAGCCCTGTAGCGTCAGGATTGCGTCAATTCGGGTTTCAGCCACGTCTGGAGTCTCAGAGACGAGCTTTTCAGAAGAGCCTAAACAGGAACAGCGGTGGCAAATCACTGTGCGAGGGCGAGTGGACCTCCCTCTCTGCCTCCTCCCTGTTTCAAGCGCAGGTCCCCTGGGGTCTGCGCTGTTGTTTTCAGCACTCGGAAAAGACGGCGCTTCTGATCCAGGCAAGTGAATCAAGCCTGGGAGTTTTCCGTTCAGCACCTCGGACAGAGCACGCAGCAAAAAATGGCTCCGATTGCTACCAGCCGGGAAGATTTTGGTAAGCAACTTACTCAACTTATGGCTGCGGTTGTTCCTTGAATAGTCCAAGGTGAACTGTGCTTTTCCTCCCAGTGGATGTTGGATATAGATTTAAGGTAGTTAATTTGAAGTAAAAGCAAGAACAGTAAACGGTTTATCATGGCTTAGTTCTGGGTTCTCTGCCTTTCTTGGTATCTTTCTCTTTAAATTGCCTTCTGTTAGGGCGATTTTTACCTTGCAGAAGTTCCTAAATGTGCCGGTAGCTCTACAAATTGCAGCATGTGGTGAGTTAAGGAAAAAGCGTCTGTTGTTCACTTACTGGTTTCATGAATTTTGTAGGTGACTCTTATTTGTAGGAAATCTGTATTTTATTAGAAGGAGCCAAATATGTCTGGTTACATAAGAGTTTAGTCTGGCATGAAACAACTTCTATACTGAGGGTTTGAGATACATATTTAAAGAATGTACAGCGTATTTTATTTCTGGTGAGATAACAGAAGCCGGAGAGATGAGGGAAGTATTGCAGGATACAGTTAATTAAAAACTGCTGGAAACTTGAACTAGGGCTTCTGTTTCCCAGTTTAGTTTTTCTTTTCTTATGCTTAATGTTTGGTTCTAGAGATCTCTTCCTATACTTCAGTAATTAAAATTAGATGTACTTTGTAGAATAAACAAGTAATATTTTATGTCTAATTACATGTCAAAAGCCAGGCATCACAAATTTCTTTTTAAAGCAAATTATTTTAACGAGTTACATATATAGATAGATAGATGCGTAATAATTATTATTAAAGTAAATATTATTAAAGTGAACACAATGACTATGATCTTTGCTCTCAAAAGCTTAAGCACTTATTGATAGAGAATACAGTGGTAGTACTTCAATCCATGGTATCTTGAATGTTTTGTCATTTGATGAAGGTGTTAAATAGAATTTGTTAATTTTATTCATAAGGGTATTGTTTTCACAGCCTTTAACTTAGGTGATTGGGATGATTTTCTTGATATTTCTGCCCAATTACTAATTAGAAATCAGAATAATTTAGATACTTAGACATATCCAGAGACTGTGCTAGTGAAAATATGCTCTAGCATAGGCTATCAGCCTACATAGAAAAGAATAATTTTCAATTGTTTTTATTGTTCTTACATTTCCTGCAAAATTGCCTCTGTTCATAACAGCTTGTGCTTCCTGACTATACATTATCAGAGTCCAGAAGTGAGGGCATATCTATATTCCCACAAAGGCTTAAACTGAAGGGAGACTGTAAAGCTAATACTAACTTTAACTGATTATATTTGCTCTTATCTCATTTTTTTTCCAGTAGCATTAATTCAATTTTTTTTCTGTTTGGGAAATTCCTGGTTTATTTTATCTTTAGATGTTTCAGTTATTTGCTAACATGAAACTATAGAAATGTTATTGAAATTTTTTACCTCATTTATATATTTATTTATTATTCATTTAATCCTGTATTCTTTGAGTTCAGTTTTTGTGATTATGAAGTAGGTAGTCTAAATTTTTGGGGGAGTAGGGAAGTGGGGGTAACAAAAGATTGGTCTTCTTGTAGTTAAACAATTCTTAACCCTTTCCTAACTGTGACTTTTAACATTATTGTTCACTACTTAAAGTAAATTGAATTGAAATAGAATGAGATGTAGGTAATATTGCATTAGTTGCATTTACTTTATACTAAATATTTTTCCATTGATGTATTGTGTCCATTTAAAGCAATGTTGCTTTTACTTATACAATGTTAATCATTTGCTTGAGAAATATGCTTACATTTGAAATAGGATAAACTTAATGCACAATCAATATCACTTAATGTCAGTGATTTAATGTGTCCTCACTCAAGGAAATAATGCCAATTTAAATTTGATTACTATTTACCATGTGGAAATATGCTAGGAAAAAGTCAGCTATAGATAAAAATGAACTCTAAGTTATCTATACTCTTCTTACTACACATTAAGAAATGATGATTTATTTATATTCATTGTTCTGCTTATATTCTATTTAAATTAAATTATATTTTGCATAACTCAGTGATGGGAAATGTTGAATTTATATGCAAAGATATTCTAGTATTATAAATTATTTTATATCAGTATCCTGTTTGATTATTTTGTTCTTTCTCAACTATATGTGCATTTATTTTATATCTGTTCCATAATTGGGATGGAAATTTTTAATGAGTTTGTGACAATGAGAGATAGTAGCCCATCATTTTTCAAAATTGTGTGAACCAATGAGTCCTTATATGTTTTCTGCTTAAAACTTGAGGAAACAAAATAGTAGAAGCATTATAAAATTTCTCCATATTTGAAGAATATGAATTTAGTGTTCCACAATCAGTATGAAGAGATGTTTTGCAAAACACAAAAACATCAATTAAACAAATGATGAAATTAGTCCAACCTTTTATGTTGTACTTGACTCATATTACATGAGAAAACAAAGATAAATCAAGGTTATTAAGCATCCCACTATGTCAGATGGAGGCTCAGTTTCATCTTTTCATTTTGCTTATGAAAAAACTACTGAAATGAAGGAGTTTCTGTTACAGTGTATTTTTTCCTGTTTGTATGCATACCTGAAGTTAATATGAAATGTGCACATAACTTATGCCTAGAACTGTTGGAAAGTAATTCACTCTGTACAATCTGTAGTAATTATTATCTCTATTATACTTTTCCAATAGGCTTATATCTCCACTCTTCTTCTTTAATGTGTGTTACTGGTCACTTGATTTTTCAGATGAAATCCCTGCAGTGGTGGGGATCTTCAGTGCATTTGGCCTCATCTTCACAGTCTCTCTCTTTGCATGGATTTGCTGTCAGAGAAAATCATCGAAATCTAACAAGACTCCTCCGTACAAGTTTGTGCATGTGCTAAAAGGAGTTGATATTTATCCTGAAAATCTAAATAGCAAAAAGAAGTTTGGAGGAGATGACAAACATGAAGTAAAAAATAAGCCAGCTATGCCAAAAAATTCATTGCATCTTGATCTAGAGAAGAGAGATCTCAATGGCAACTTTCCCAAAACAAACCTCAAAACTGGCACCGCTTCTGAGCTTGAGAACGGGACCTCAAAGCTCTTTCCAGAAGGAGAGAAAGAAGCCCTTTCTCCTGATAGCTTAAAGTCTAGTACCTCCCTTACTTCAGAAGAGAAGCAAGAGAAGCTGGGTACCCTCTTTTTCTCCTTAGAGTACAACTTCGAGAAAAAAGCATTCATGGTGAATATCAAGGAGGCCCGTGGGCTGCCAGCCATGGATGAACAGTCTATGACCTCTGACCCCTACATCAAAATGACAATTCTCCCCGAGAAGAAGCATAAAGTGAAAACCAGAGTGCTGAGAAAGACCTTGGACCCAGCATTTGATGAAACCTTCACATTCTATGGGATCCCCTACACCCAGATCCAAGAGCTGGCTTTGCATTTCACCGTCTTGAGCTTTGACAGATTTTCAAGAGATGATACCATCGGAGAAGTCCTTATTCCTCTTTCAGGAATTGAATTGTCTGATGGAAAAATGTTAATGAACAGAGAGATCATCAAGAGAAATGTTAGGGTAATTCTTTTTCAGTGTTTAAATTATTTATAAACAACCTATAATATGGGATTTTGTGTCTAGCAGATTTTTATTAAAAATGATTATTTATATCATTTGTTTAATTATTACTAATTATAATCAAATAAAGAGCAAGAAAACAGAGGAGATGAAGGCAAATTTACCCCATAATTGAAATAATGAAAGAATTTCAATGGTATAAAATATACAGACATTCTTTATGGATATCATTTATATAAAACTTTTATTAACTTCCTTTGTGAGTATTGTGGCAAGGACTGTTTGATTTAAAATACATATGAGTACTTTTTAGTCATAAGCAAGTAAACAAGTGTTTTCAAAGATAGCAAAAATTAATTTAAAATTAAATTTTAAAGTTAAATCAATTCCTGTTGGGGATCTGAAAGTTGTATTGTCTTAATGAAATTGCTTTTAAAGAAAGAAATATCACTTTACATTGAATTATAAATGTCCCTTTCTGTGTTACATAAGGGGAAATGTGTTACTTTCTTTTGTATTTAGTTACTCTCTTTTGCTACTTGGTACTCTGGGATTCTAGAGAATAATAACATATTAATTAAAACATTTACTCCTTTTCTACTTTAAATATGGAACTTATTTGATTTTCATACTGGTATTTCAGTATAACTTGTGTTTAAATTTCATAGTGCAGTAAACATAATAACGATACTAAGTTATGTTTCTTTTAAACAATCATGCTAAATTAAGATTGAAGATAACTTTAAACCTTTGGTTGACCATCTCTTTTTATTTTGAATGATAAAATTAATGAAAGTTAAGTTTCAGAGACATTATGTAGCTTCTTCGAATCAGCCAGATGATTAGTGGGAGTAAATAACTATTTCCTACTGTTATTCCTCTTGAGGTGCTAATTCATATAGCTCATCCATATCAACTTTTGCATGCATATACTGCAGTATACTGTAGTTTTAAGAGTTCTGCCCAAGTCATCACTTTTAGTTCTAAGCTCTAACTTAAGCTACTTCAATTAAGATTTATATTTTGAGCTCTTGTTCATATTACCTAATGTCTTTAAATACAAATTAAATATACATATCGTGCAAAGATATGATACTGTGCAAAACAATATATAAAAAGTTCTTAATTTTGTCCAAAATTTAAACTCAATTTTTTCCCTAAAGATATGAAGGTAAAGAAAGGAAAAATAACTTTTACTTTGTTATACCTTTGAGCCATATATTATTGAGGAGTATATTAGAGAACAGAGTAAATCTAATTTTCCTGGAATTCAAATTCTGCTATTGTCAGTGATAAACAATTTGAAATCAAATCAAATTTAAAATGAGTCATTCTATCCTATACAAACCCATTCAAAGTATTGTTTTTTTATTATTCATAGTTTCAAAGAGTACAGATGTCATAAAAAAATGGAAAACAAAAATAATTCTTTGTGGAATATAATGTAAAATCCTCTTACTACATTGGTAAATAATGGGTGTGGCCAATTCACTTAAGTTTTAAATTTTGCAGTACCTAAAAACACCACAAGATGGCAAGAAGTGGTTTTAGGCATGATGGCCCTGCAAAACAAATTTTAGTTACATTACTTACCATATAAAAATAAAAATACATGGGAATATCACGTTTAAATAGCAACAATATTATATTATCACAAAACTTATAATGAAAGAACAAACTGCAAACTAAATAATAATAACAACAGCAATAATAATTATACATTTCTCTTTTGTTTAGAAGTCTTCAGGACGGGGTGAGCTGTTGATCTCTCTCTGCTATCAGTCCACTACAAATACTCTCACTGTGGTTGTCCTGAAAGCTCGCCATCTGCCTAAATCTGATGTGTCTGGACTTTCGGGTAAGAATCTTTGCAGGATACTTGCATGCAGTATTTAATTGGTTAGTATATTGAATAAAGTAGGTAACAACTAACAGTGATCTCTGCTTTTGTTTTACTTCTGTGTACATTCACAAGTTTTGCAATTATTTCTCTTTCACTTTTCAAAATAATAATAATATGAGTCAATGCTGTGAACAATAGGGTGGAATCTTCCTAGTTCTAAGATCTGAGAAAAAGCCATTACATGGTAAGTGGCGGATAGCATAGACTGAAAAAAACAACGATGCATGCATAACTGAAAGACCCCTGGTAAAAGTACACTAAAGAAAATAAAATTAAGTATCAGAAGAATTTTACAGTTTTAGTATTTTTAAAAAATCCTACCTACCCTTACTCTATTATTACTTTTTGTCTGATATTTTATGCAAATATTTTAAGAATTAGTTTTCAACTTTTTGACTAATTCACAATGATAAGGCATCAAATCCTCTTTGCATAGCAAGGTGAGAAAGTACATGATTTACAGGTTTGAAATTGAAATCCTAAGCCTTTTATTTACAGCATAGTATCTTTCAGCATAGTTTTCAAACTTTATACAAATCTAAAGTAATACTTAATTTTTGATGATTAAAACTAGAAATATATGCTTCATTTGAAAATTATCTATTGGCATTTTTATTATTTGATGATGAAGTTGAAAACATATACTGCAATAAAAAGACAAAATAAAATAATTAAATATGTGATAATAAACATGAGCATTAAATCTACACATTAACAATGACACAGAAAGAGTCATACTGGGAAATAGAAAGCTAATCTAGCAAGTGACTGAAGAACCACAGAAAAGCTAAACCCAAAGACTTTAACTGTTGATTCCAAATCTCCATTCAACAGAAAAAAGAAAACAAAAACAAAAACAAACAGCTAGCACTCAGACATAGACCTATCCCAAATCTTGCAATCTAATTTCCTGAAATGAGTTATTGGCAACTAGAGAATGTTCATGCAATATTCTATTCTTCCAATTTTTATTATATTCTATTCTACCATAACAATTTCTCCTTTATCCTCTGGTTTAGAAATGCTTTCTTTTTTGTTATCTGTTCTTTCTTATTTTCACTTTTCTATGTAAGAAAAAAAATCATAGTTAACCCATACTTACCTTTTGTTCTCACTCATTTCTACTGTTGCTGCATTGTATTGGCATGCCATAATCTGAAAAGGCATAGTTATTTTAAGAGCACTTCTGTTAAAGGGCTTCACTATTGTAATGACTCTTACATACCATTGCAGATCCCTATGTCAAAGTGAACCTGTACCATGCCAAAAAGAGAATCTCCAAAAAGAAGACTCACGTGAAGAAGTGCACCCCAAATGCAGTATTCAATGAACTATTTGTCTTTGATATTCCTTGTGAGGGTCTTGAAGATATAAGTGTTGAATTTCTGGTTTTGGATTCTGAAAGGGGGTCCCGAAATGAGATAATTGGGCGGTTGGTCCTGGGTGCATCAGCAGAAGGAACTGGTGGGGAACACTGGAAGGAGATCTGCGACTTTCCTAGGAGACAGATTGCCAAGTGGCACATGCTGTGTGATGGTTAGCAGCCTAGCCATGAGTTGCAGTCTAAAGGATTTTTACCAGGCAAGAAGGATTTTTATTTCTTAAATGTGATTGTAAGCTTGTAACATAGCAAGCGACTTTTTTTCTTTTTATTGTTTGTTTGGAAATGGATTGACTTTGTAGACCAGAAAGTGACTATAAATGTGCATCATGATAATTTCCCCCTGAATTAGAGAAGTTGGACAAATTTTCATAAGTTATTCAATTTCCACTGCAGATTGCCAGTGATATACATAGGGACAGATTAACTTTTTATGAACACTGTACCATTACCCAAAGTCCTGGTAATATTTCAGAAATGAATATGTCACTGAAAGTCTGAGGGATTAAGACTTAAAGATCAAAATCATGCCTTCTCTTATGAAAATTAATCCATTTTTCTTCAGGTTGGGGAAATAGTTTTCTTTAAATCCAAAGATAAAAAGAAATGTTCTCTAGTTTGTTTTTATTATGATGTCATGTGCAAATGGTTTGTCTGCATATAAAAATTTCGGATCACTTTACTTTGGTCTGTAATTATTTGATACAATTTTATCATAAGAGGAGACACTTAGAGTCATTTCAAAAAGACAGTGAATAGGATGAGAAATACTTTTCTCAAAGGGCTGAGCTGAGAACACTGTGGTTGAAATTTGATTTTCTCCCCCCTAAGGTTACATGTGAGTCAAAATGTAAAATATAACCTCACATAAAACCCATGGCCTTGTATTCTTCACTGCCTAACACAAGTCTCAGTGTGGCCTAAGAAACCCTTGTTTACCTTTGTGAAGTTGTTGAATTAGCTAGTCAATAATGAAATACATTTCAGCTAGAAATTCAGTTAGGAACACAGTTTTCTTGTAGGAAGTATGTACATTGTCCAAGTATAATTTCAAGGCTATCCTTTGTTCCTAGAGTGGGCATGGCCATGTAAGTATTTGTTACTCTCAAGAAAAAACTAAACTGTTTGAAAAAAAGAAAGAAAGAAAGAAAGAAAGAAAGAAAGAAAGAAAGAAAGAAAAGCCCATGACATGTTATACAGTGCCAGATTGAAACTGACAAAGACTAAACATTAAAGAGTAAGACTAACATAATTTGCATATATTCACAAGATATACTGGTACTTAAGGCTGTGAAATTAGCACAAGAAAGTGTGTTTTTCACTATCTTTTTTTAGCTTAACTTGTCTTGAGCTGCTGGGTATGAGACAATTAAGACTTGTACGTTGTACTGTTTTCCAGTGCCAACGTTCATTCAAAGCCTATGAGAGGAAAGCAGTACTCTGTGATTATTTGGAAAGCATTAACTTAAGAATGATATCACTGTATTTGAGTTTTTAGAGAAGTATGAGTAAAACTCGGGTACAGCCGATTTATTAAATATGCAAGAATAAAGTCTACTGAAAAATTTACATTTCAAGTCAGGTTTTGTGTCAGTACTTTAACAGTTTTTGAGAATGTGTTTGATATCACAGTGTTTGTAAATTCTATGAAGATGCATTTTCCTAAAAACTTATACATGCTTTTTATGACTATGCCTAGTGTAGCAAAATGTATTACATTCCATGTGTACAAAGATTGAAAATCAACTTCTTTTTGTGCTTTATGATGACTTTGGGATTAAAAACTGAATATTCCCCAGTCATGGTTTTCATTCCACTACGAAGTCATCTCACATCATCTTGGTTCGCTCAACATTTTGTGAAAGCAACACAAATGAACTGCAGCCAGTGTGGACTTTGGGGAAGTCAAATGGCCTTTTTATGTATGTATGCTTGGTATCATGGGCCATGGGAATAATATATTTTGTAACTCTGTAAAGTTACAAGGAGTTGATTGTAAGCATCCTACGTAACAGCCAGAAGTTAATGTTTATACCAGCTGTGCTATGTGCTTATTGGAAGGAGGTGATTTTGTTTTGTAAAGTGGAACAACAAAACCAACAACACATAGTTTTAAAATTAGAGAGGGTAATTTGTAAATAGTTTTTTTAGTTTTAATATTTCAAGTGTTTTGATTGTGAAAAGTGAAGTAAAGCTATTTGAAACTGATTTTAAGAAAAGAGAGGAGAAAAGCAAGAAAGGGATTAAAACAGGCAGGGAGATAGGTAATCACATCATTTCAGAAAATTCTATTGTTTTATAATCTATTACAATATCAGTGTGAATATCTTGAATTCTGTTACAAATCCTGCAATGTATTGAACATGTAAATTAACTGTTTGTTTGATTAGTCAATCTGACCACCCTAATTGGGAGGTATCCATGTTAGAAGAACTGTGTAACTCAGTAACCGACTTGTTCTGATGTTATAGCTCAATAGAAGTGACTTGGAAGGAAGCATGGTGTACAAGATGGTGTCTGTTCTTTTGTGCCAGCTCTGTATGATGTTTGTAAGACCACGTTTGTAAGACATGAATAAATTGCTGCTTTTGCCCAACCTGTTTCAACTCAGAATTTCTGCTGGTAGACTCTGAAATAAGCCTTCTCTTCTTGCTCTCTGAACATTCAAGATTTCCCAATATATCACCTAACATCAATTAGCTAATGGAAGGTCCAAGCTTTTTTAAAAAATCCTTATCATGTCAATTCACGGCATGACACACACTGCAGGTAATATTTCTCACATTTTACTGTGGAAAACATAAATCTTAGAATGGTATTTATTTAAAACTGCAGTGTCAACAATGAAATGGGCCTGGGGCTACCTGAATCTCAGGTAACTTTGTGTGCAGCATTGTACACTCCTGTTCCAAGATAGCATAAGCATATATATTTTCTTCTTTAATCCCATATTTTTATGATAAACTCAGACATACAGCAAATACTGACAGTCCTAAAAAGTATTTCCCTAGGATGTGGTTGTAGTTTGTTTATTTATTTCAACATATTTAAAGGGCAAGCAGTAGAACAAGGAACTAAATCCATGTGGGTTTTTCACTAACAGTATTTAAGAAGCATCATCTATCCCACTGAACAGTCATATTTGAAAGTTTTATGCAGAAATGACAGTTCAGTGCCATGTTGAATATCAGTGCCAACCCAGTAGTCATAACTATGTCAAACATAGAGTTGAGATAGATTGTGTGTTTAAATCATGGTGTAATGGACTGATGGGCTTTATTACTTGGGACTGGGAAGGGTTTTCCTAGCTTAACAGGAACAGTTCTGTTTATTTTCTGGTAGGTAAAATTATATAGATCTCAATTTTTATGTTGGCAAAATGAGAAATGATTAAATCATTTTATTAATCCAATTTCTCTCTTATTTAAAATATTATTTATTCCTTTGTGGATAAATGTATGAGCTCCACATTTAGACTTATTTAGTTCAAATCTTTGCTTGTGCCTATACTAGCTATTTAAACACTGTTATTATTAACATTTTGTGTGTCTCATTGTCTTCTTTTTTAAAAAAGAACTGATAATAATTTTGCCATAAGAAAATGTCCCAACTGCACAGAGGCATAGGGCTGAAAGTCATTAGTTCTTTATGGAGATTGGTTTTCAGAAAATGTGTATTGAATTTCTTTGGATCTAAAGAAACAAAAAAATCTTGTCAATTAAACTGTGAGATTTTAAAATGGATATTGGTGACTTTTCCTACTCCAACTGCTTCTAGAAGCTTACAGCTATATTTCCATTCATAGTGCATATCCATTTTAATATTTAAACCTCACCAGAAAAATCTATGAAGAAGGTAGAAAAATATTTGTTTTATCATTCTGGAGCTAGGTGATTTATCAGAGGTCAGCATTTGCATTTTATCACTGGAGGCAACTGGGGAATGGAAAAAGAAAGAATAGAGTTAGGGGAAGCAAACATTTCAGAAAAAGTTTAGTTTTAAATTAGGGCAGAGTAAAAACACCCAGAAAACAAAACAAAACAAAAAACTTGTTGAATTAGGAAACCGACAAACATTAATGATTCCATAGCATGAATGATGCAGGAGTTTAGGGAAGAAGTAGATATTATTACTTTTATGAGAAATGCTTTACTTTCATATCATTGAAACCCCTTTTTTTTTTTTTTTGGTTAACCTACTTTATTGCTGTATTGATGTCTTTCTTCCTTTATTCATGAATATTAATAGATACATGCATTATCCTAGATGCTTTGTTAACAACCAAACATCAAACATTCTAAAGCAGAATATCAATGTATTTTTAAAAAGCTGTGAAAATAATACACTAAGTAAAATGTTTCTGGAGTGTTTGTGAAGACATATATCCCTAAGTATATTTATATAATAATTTTATTCAAGCAGTTTTAGTGAAAGTACATAGAAAAGAATATAAAGAATGAGAAAATTACAATGTAAAAACACATGCTTACACTCTGAAAAAATGTAAAACAATAGATGCTGCAGTTTGCTAGGTCTTCAGAAACACATGCCATATCCTGAGTGGGTTAAACAATTAAATTTGTTTTTCACAATCCTAAGGGCTAGGGTCTGGGGTTAAAGTGTCACTGGAGTTGATTTAGTCTATGGCTTCTTACCTTGACTTTTAGATGATGTCTACATATGCTCTTCTGGGTATATACTTCTTTGTATATACCATCCAAATCTCCTCTTTTAATATCACATTTAATATAGACCTCAGTCACTTTACATTCAGCATGCCTGCATGACCTCATTGTCAACCAATTGTATTTTAAAAATATTTACCTCAGTATACAGTCACATTGTTAAATACTGCGTGCAGGAATTAAATAGTAGATTTTGGTGGGGCACAATTTATCCCATAACAGACAAAGATGAAGTTATTCCTCCAAATGCATGTTGGGATGCTGGTTTATACTGTATGTGGCATAAAACTTCTGAACAATATAGAACTTTTGAAAACCTCGATACCAAGGCTTTTCTTATTCAATTTGCTCCTTCTGTTGATGTATAGGAAAAACGGAACCCTTCCTTACTCCACAATCCAGCTAAATGGATAGTCATGCTTGCTAAAAGCAAGATGGTATACACATTATAACCTTACAATAAAAACATATTTTGTCCAGTGCCACAAAAAAAAACAAAACAAAACATATTTTGTGATGTTTTGTATACATGTATGTGCATATAACTACATATAACTCTACATTTGAAATTATTCTTAATGTCAATGATAGGTTTATTAAAATAGAAAAGGACACACACATACTACACTACTTGGCTTTTTCATTACTGCTATGAACAAAAACTACTCTTCATGTATTAAAAATAAAAAAATTAGCTATAAAATATCCCAAAATATTTTTTTTCAATTGAACCATGTTAATGCTCAAAGAAATTTATGCATTGCAAAAAATACGAAGAGACAATGTGACTCACTGCCTCACTGAGACAGGCCTGGCAGTTAGGATATCATGGTCCCTGTCTAAACTAGTCTATGAGCATAGGCAAGTCAATATCTTTATACTATTTGAAGGCTCTGTGATTCTGAGTAAGATAATTTAGATAACCGAATTCTACTTTGGCATCAAATAGTAATTAACTGAATACTGTCCATTCAGTTCCCCCCAATCTTCATGAAGAACAATCTGGAAGAAAAAAATAAAAGACATTTCAAACAACAGTATTGAAGCTAAGATCTATATTTGGTTAATATGAATCTTCTTTCCCTCTTTCAGAATTGGCTCTTCCTCAACTTTATAATCATCCTTATGCAATCATTTGAGAAACCTAAAAGAGTCAATTGTCTTGTCACATGACCGAGATGTCTGCTTCTGCCAGGTTCCTTCAGTCACTTTCTTTAGATTAAGGCCGATCTTTTCTTAGGGTGCAAGTGACTGCTTGCAGCAGGGTGAACTTTTAAAACACTATTTTTTTTTAAAGACACTTCTATTCCATCAGTATCCATCTAGAATGATTTGATTTACTGTGCATTCTTCAGTATATAAGATGATTCCTTTTTCAAAATGGCTACTTTAGAACATACTGACTCATTATTTAGGACCACTTAAGATACCTAAACGATATGCATTGCATAGTTAAGAACTGAGATGAATGAATATCACTTGATCAGGTTACTTTAAAGAAGACAGGGCGTTCTTATACGCAGGATGGGCAAGACGGACAAATAAAAATAGAATCTCGAAACTGGAAGGAGTTGAAAAGTTGTGGACCAAGAATTTTTAGCACAGTAGATTAATAAGTCACATCCCTCAAGCTTCTGTCGCAGCAGACCTCATATAGGATTCCATAACGAGTTTTAAAAGCAAACATACCAATATACAACACCCCACAACTAAAAAGGCAAACATGAAAACCTACCTTAGGAAATTTTGATAGATATCAACTTTTAATACAATTTTAACTAATTGTATCTTTCAAAATAACTATGTGAACTATAGAGGAAATTTACTTTTTAAATCCATTTTACAGATGAATTTTTAAAGCATATTATTTGACATGTGAATATTTCCTTGTCATTTTCTGAGGAATATAGTGTTTTCAGTTAGCATTTCCTTCTATTATGGATTTTCTCTTGGTTGTTTAATTGCTATCTCATATTTAGCATGCTCAGTCAGACCTCCCTGCCCAGTCTAGGACATCTGCTTTAGCTACACATTCACCAAATGAAAACAATTCTCTATTTCCACTACTACTATCTCACTCCAAGCTAGAATTGCTTGTTAGTAGATTATTTCATTAGCCTCTTAATGAACTCTTTGTTTCCATCCTTGAAGTATCCCCTAAATAATTTTTAAAACTTCACAGATCATCTAAAATTCCTTTAAAATATAAGCCATGTCATGTCACGCTTGTGTTGGAAAACCTTCCGAAGTCTTCCTGTATAAGCATGACCAACAAGGTCACCTAGCCTTTACTGTGTGTCTTTCTGATAATTTCTGCTCTCTCTTTTCTTCACTTTGCTTAATTTACAATGGGCCTGCTGTACCTCAGGTACATCAAACATAGTGCTCATCACAACCTTTGCATGCACTTTCCCTCTGCCTCTGATACTGTCCCCATCAGAATCCCAGTAGAATTTCTCCTTTTGTTTTCTCTAGGTCCTCAGTATGCCCTGCTAAGGGAAGCTTTCTCTGAACTGCATCTCCTGTCATGGGGACTGCCTACTTCACTCTGTTTTTCTCCACAACTCTTTTTATTTCCTGAGATAGCATACAATTAAACTATACTTAGTAAAATATAGTTATTATTGGTTTTCTTTTCTAACCACTATATGACATTAGAACAACGATATAAGGTTATGTTCATGTTCCAGAACAGTGTCGTATATATTCCAAGTACTCAGTCAACATTTGTTAAATAGATGTATTAGAAAACCAGGCCCTCAAATGTTAAAAGCAAAATTCCTGAAATTTGTGTACACATCTATGAGTTGTACCTCTTTAATCAAAAACCACTTCAATTCTGTGGCATGAAACGAAAAAAATTGATCTAGAGCATAAGATTTCCTAGAAACCTTGGAAATTATTTTTGTTTTCTATAACCCAATAATGGCTAATGAGAGACAGTTACTTGATTTTTTTTTTCTCATTACCCCATCCTGTTTACAACCTCTTCCTGGTATGGCATTTACAAATGTGTTTAACAATTCAGTAGTTGGACATTTTCAAGGCCTATGTCCCTTATTAGTCACCATCAGAAAGACTGGTAAATGGTTGTAAAAATGTAGCTGAAAAATGTGGAAAATTTAATCTTATATTTTATCCAGTTTCCTATTTTAGGAAGATCTAACAAGAAAGAAAATAGCTTAAAGAAAACTGCACTCATACTCTTTTCTGAGTCTGAAGCAGAAAATATTCTCAGAAATTATGCTTGATCTTAGAAACACGACTGCTATCTTCTTCAAATTGGCAGCCCCCCCCCACACACATTGAAAGTAAAAATGCTACATCTGACATGGATGTGCTAGAAGCAAAGTGATATACAGCAAATTTCTACCTGAAGACTGGGAGATTGTTCTTTCCTGCAATGGCATGATTTGAAATAACTTTCACAGATGAAAATGTTATCAATAACAAGGCATGCTTCATTTAGGTCTGCAAGTCAACCAAGTGATGGTTTCAGGTTTGGAGCTTGCGGGTAGTGAAGTGTAGAGAGCTGCCCTTTTATATATATGTATAAAAATGGTCATTTCTTACTGTATTATTGTGCAGCTCTGAAGTAACTAATAGTGACAACAGACATGCAGTGATGTCTTAGAAAATCTCCAACTTTATTGAGAAAATGTACAATGGAATTTGGAATTTTAGGACTTGTAGAGATCACAGAGATCTAGTTAATCTAATATCCTCATTGCATAAATAATAATAGTAATAAATCATTGGTGAGGTGCTTGCCACATAACAAGTACAGTACAACCTCCTGTTATACTTATCAGAATATTATATACCACTTCATAGAGGTGGGTTGAGACTAGTTGTTTTCTGACATTTTACACTTCAAACTAACTGAGCGATAAATCTATTGTCTTTTGCATTATAACTAATAGTCTGTTTTGGTGGTTGGCTTAGGTTAATGCTAGTCAAGGGTTTAGAAACAAATGGATCATGTAGAACCTGAAATCAAGTCCCTGAGTGAAAAGCAGCATAAAGATGTTTGATGCCTTGTAATAAGAGTTCTAGAAAAAAATGCAGAAAGACTAGGAAGGCAAATATCAGCTCTGGCTTACTAATTATATAAAAATTGATTTCTTTTTAGCCATGTTTCCTTATCTCACTATTATTTTTCTGACCTTACTAGTTATACACAGTGAATAATATACTTGAAGTCATAATCAGTAGCCATCATATTTATATGTCCAATGCTTCTAGTTCCAGCACTCTCAATTGATCTTGTATCCATCCATCCCTAGTCCTACACAATGTTCCATCTTCAACATTTCTTAGGTCACATTACTCATCTGCACACAGGTACACTCTTTTCAAGGTACTAACCATTTCTTCCAAAATAGGTTGGAGACACTAGTATTGTGAATGATCAAAACATATGTTTTCTTGAGCCTAAATGTCACACTATAAATGTATTTTTCATGGGACCGGGAAGAATATCCTATCTTTTGAATTGATGTCAAATTATCTGAGTCCCAGAAATTGCTCCTTTCCTGTTGCCAGACAAAAATTTTTTTTTCTTGAATTCTTTCCAGTTTGCACTGTGCTGGTAAGCTGTGGTCATGAGTTAAATGTGCAAAGGTGCAGGAGTACACTCATATGCGCTCAATGAATGAGTGCTGAACCACTGAGTTCACCTTTGTGAAATCAACAGTCTTCATGAACCACTCTTTCCTCACCACTGATATGTTCGTTACCTTAATGTTAAGTATATATGTTTGATTGTTTATTCTTGGAGGACTTTTCCCTAGATGATTCCTTAGAATCATGTGAAAAGAATATCAGTGAAACCTTTGTAAGACTCATAAACATTCTCCTAAATTATGAATTGTAATGGCAAGTAGAGCCCAACTTTGTACTGCATGGAACTCTGCTGCCTACTGCACTGGAAAAATGTGTGATATGAACTGAATTTTTCTTGTGGCACTAAGTCATTTACTTCAAGTTAAATATTGGGCTGCATTACCATGGTGATTTCGTGACTTAACAGAAGTCCTCTCCCTGAAAAGCTAAGCCAACACACTGACATTTGGTATTTGCTAAGTTATTCGTATCCAAACAGCTTGATTTAAAAATGATTCAGTGATTGTTGAAAGTAGTGAATATAATTTGTGTAATGCCACAGTGCTTGGGAGGCAAATTATATACAATATCAACAGAAATTTGCTTCAAATCAAAGAAGTGTTAGGTGTACAATATACTGTAACTAGCAGAGCTAATAAATTGATAGAATATGATACCTTTTATGAAGACAAGGACCAAAAAGAAAAAAAAGTCGATATGCCATAATGGAAATAAGATAGGGGAGAGAATAACTGTTACAACAAATTTACTGATACTCATTCCAAAAAAAAACTTTAAGAAAAGTTTAACAGTTTGAATGCATGCATTTATACAAGAAAAATGTTAACAAAGCAAAATGTAGCACGTGGCTTTATAAAATGATCAAGTAATCTATTGTGATTGATACACAAATGTTTGAGGAAATATGCTCTGACTAAATTATTGAAGGCTATGGATGAAAAATCTGCTAAGGAATTTGATTATCATTCTGTGTATACTGAGTATATTAAAACTTGTTTGTTTTGTTTTCCTATCCTTTTGGGTTCTGATTTTTAGCCAAAAACTGAAGGAAGCACATATGGAATTTCAAGCACCAGGTGGTTTCATTTTATGTATGAATATGTGTATGTATATAAGTGCAGTCACTGGGAATTGCTTTCTAGTGTCTCCCTTGGATACAAAACCTATGGATGCTCAATCCCTTACAGAAAATTGCATAGACATTACATGAAATTATGTACATCTTTCCATAAAATTTAAACAATATTCATATTACTTGCAATACCTTATACATAATAAATGCTATACAAATATTCATTCTATTGCATTGTTTAGGAAATCAAGGCTAGAAAAAGAATCTGTACATACTTAGTATAGATGTATTATCACACACCTAACTTCCTTTACAATCAATCCTCAGTTACTTCAATCTGTAGATAGTGAAGGAATTACAGATAACTATTTGTGCATATATATGTTCCCCCAATAAAGATAATCTCACTAGAATGCTGAAAACTGATCTTTCTCTTTAAATATGCATCTCTCATGCCACATATATGTAAAGAAAATTTGAAACTGAAAAATTAGCTTTCATATCATAAGTGTTCTAGACTCTTTTGTAAATTTTGGATGATGTAATACCTTCTAACATAACAAATTGCTACTATTTAACCAAAGAATTCTCTTCTCTCCATTCTTTCTTTTCTCAAGTGCTATGTCTCAGTTCTCTGCATTCTGTGTACATGAAGTATGTTGATTGCTGTGGCTACACCATGTGTGAATCATATGATAATACAATACAGTGTCTCTAAGGTTTTTTTAAAAATGACTTTTAATTCATGCACATAGTTTAATTTTTAAAAATCTAGTGGTATAGCAAAAAATTTTAGCATTTTAATATATATGATCATAATTGGTATAATCAATATAATAATGTCAACAGTAATATTGATTATTCACAAAATGTCAAAGAAAAAGGAATAGAGAATCCTACCACTTGCAACATTATGGACAAACCTGGTGGAAATTATGCTGAGTTAAATATGGCAGTGCAGAAGGACAAATGCTGCATGATTGCACACATATAAAATGTCTATATTAGTCAAACTCATAGATACTGAGATGGTTTCCAGGGCCTGGCAAGCTTGCAAGATGGAGATTTATTCAGTGAGTATAAAATTTCCATTGTGCTCAATGAATAAGTTCTAGAGATGTATTGTATGTTACAGTGCTTAGATTTGCCAGTAAGGCATTCAAAATTTATGAAAGACGTACATAGATGTCATACTAAATGTTTTTGCCTTAAGAAAAAATAAAATGAAAATCAAAGCAGTATATAACTAAAAGTACACAGGAATCTTTGCTTGTGTTGACTCTGTTTCCTTGATTGTAGTAGAGATGGCATGAGTATTTGCACATATCCACTTGTACCCATTAAATATCTGCAATCTTTTTCAATAGAGCTGTTTTCAGGGAATGACAGAGAACTCATTATGAAACGACCTCACCTTGTCCCTCTTTTCCGAATCTTGGTGAGTGTTGTGGGCTCCTCTTCCACTGTCCTCTATTCCATGTAGGGGCACTGAATTCCTTAGCATTACCTCCCAGTGGCGGAGATTTCCTCCTTATTTTCTGAGAATAAATTTTGTCTATCGCTTATTATGACTAGGCTCACATTTAATGTTGTGGTAAAAATAGTTATTAAAGAGTTATTTAGAAATACAAATTAAAGGCAACACACTTGGGACCCCTTCTGTCTCTCTCTCATACCGAAGCTTTCTTTCTCTCAATAAATATATCCTGCTCATAACCTCCATTGTTCCTAAAAGTCATTCTTTGATTTTAGAGAACATGAACTCATGACAAACATCTAGTAGGTTGGGAGTTTCATTCCCCTATATCATTTGGAAGTTTTCCACCAAGATCATTGGACAGAGGTAAGAGTTGGTTTTTTGTTTCATAGACTCTGGACTGGGACTCATTTAGGTAACACATTTTTATGCTTCAGATTTTGCTTTGTCTCTACCAGTTGCTTGTGATAATTGCTTGTGAATTGCCTTGTCTTTTATATAGTTTTGTTAAAATAGTGATAAATCTAAGTTAAAACAGATGAAGGTTATGATATTTCTTTAATGGGACATTTTTATTATTTTGTTCTTGTACATGTTGCATTTAAATTAGTGGCTAAATTTACTCGTACTCTTTGCTTGATGATATTTAGACAGTAGCACTAGAGAGAATCCTTAGTAGACTTTAATACGAACTTCTATAGAGTAGTTCTTAAATGAAAACTAGCCCAGACTTAGAAAATATACATGTCTACAATAAAACTGGGACTCCTTCCACCATTTAAATGGCATTAGGCTGGTGGTCGGTCTCTAAGACTTGGAGGCAAGGTTTGCCTGAGACAGATTGGTTCTGATCCTCCTGTATACTCTAGAGGAAATGTCAGGCCTGTTCTGACATTTCAGTTTCTATTTTTTGGATTTACTTCTATTCATTTCCTTCAATTTGTACTTTCCTTATAGAGGCATGTAAAATCAGAAAGGACTCTAGAGTGTTCCTACCTTTTCCTCCTATGTCAAGCCCATAGAAAATGATCTTTTGCTAATGCTGAAGACAGGGACGTCATCCTAGATGAGGGACACATTCCCGGTCTCTGGGTCAGATGAGACATTGGAATTTTGCCTGTTCAGGAGTATACACATGAAAGCCATGTCCTGGCTTAGTGTTCTGGGCACAATCTCTTGTGGAGACTGACCTGAGACACAGTGGAAAAAATCTCCAGAAGGAGCTATTTCCAAAAGCAGCACACTCATGGGACCTAAACACATTTAGATTAAGGAGGTTCTCCAAACTTCCAAGTTGTGGACTTTAAAACTTTTATTATAAATGTATAGAGCACTAGGTAACAATCTTGCTCAGGCTTTTAACTATCTCTTATAGAACTTTGCCAAATGGTGGTCACTCTGCCAGCTAATTAATCACTCTTAGAGCAGCTGCCACCCTACAAAGCAGAGGACAGGTTTCCCCAGCATCTGTTTGGTGAATCCCCATTGAAGCCAGTGGCCAATGGAACCAATGGAATGTTGACCAGACAGATAGCTGGATTCCATACTGGAAATCAGACCTTATCTGGGTCAACAGAGGCTGAGAACTGCTGAGGGTCCTGGCCAGGGTGACTCTCTGGTCCCTCAAAAGATTCATCAGTAGACATTGGCTCATGACCCCAGAAAATCTCCATTTATCTATCATACTTAATTCTCTGCTATTAGACTAGGAACACTCCTTAAACTTTTCAGTGGATTTTTAGATTAGACTACCACTCCCTTCAGAGATTAAACTGAGGCAGCTTGTAACAGCTATTTACAGCAGCTAGTAGGGAAACGATTTACATTTGTGTCTTACATATGTTAATTAATAGTAAATAGTCTTTTCTGTGCCTAGAAGAGTGATATGCCTTTATTAACTCATAAAATATGATTTCTAGATGATATCAAATTTAACCTGTGAGCTTTAGAAATATAGAAATTTACATAAAGTATAGCCTTGTCCTGTTGTTAGGAAAGGTTACCTAGGTAATTAGATGGAGGACACAAGAGTCTGGAGACTTCTTTGCCCTAGTGCATGGGACAAAATTCCTCCAGTCAGTTGTTCAATCTATCACTAGAGGTGAGCTCCTTTACAGCCTGAGGAGAACTCTAATTCCTTCCAACTCACCTTTTTATGTATGCCCTCCTCCAATAAATGAAGCAGTAGTTCATTATGCATCCTTTTAAAAATAAATGCCATATGGAAACAAAGTTCAAGAGCTATCAGGAAAGATAAAATTGCACGCCAGTTTGAGGGCAGATAGGCTGGTCAAATTTACCTTCAACTCTCTGGTGGCATCCACCTGCCATGGAGCTGGATCAACCCAAGGGATGCTTTCAGGGTATTATAGGATAGGGATAACAAGGGATGCCTTTTATCTCCTATTTTTGCATAGTTTGATAGCTCAACTCTTGCACTACAGGGTTAAAGGATAGCTCTGCGAAAGTTCCTGAGTTTGAGTCCTGGTACAAAAAAGCATTTCATACCCTTCAATGTTGCTTTTTACCTTGCAGAAGTATTAATTATGATGTTCTTTTACAACTAGAGGCATACTGAAAAAAAGAGGAAAAATGGTCAGGATTGTCTTATGCTCAGACTTTCTTTGCATTGATAAATATTTCTTATTTATATTCTAAATGTAAGTGTGAGCCATAGGAAGACTCAGCACCTCAGGCCCTTAAGGCATTTACTACCCTGGAGCCTGAAATTGCTCCCCCCAAACCTTTGGAACCTGAAGACAAGACAGCCTTAACCAAAACTACCTCCACCAGTACTGAACCTAAGGTTTTCCCTACTTGTCCTTCCAGTCTTAAGGATGAGGCTTCTAGATCAATTCTAATTCAGGCCTCTACAAGGATATACCCATGAGAGGTAATTTGCTATTTTTCACAACCTTTGGGCTGTAACTGGGATGGTTTTCTTTTTACACATTCATTTTTGATTATACCTGAAAGTCCAGTTCCCCTCTTAGGAAGATATATTTTATCATATTTAAATGCTATAATATATACGCACCTTGGTCAAGCATGCTGTCTACCCCTCATGGAGACAAAAATAAATCCTGAAGTATGGGCAACTGAAGGTAAAATAGATAGGGCAATAAGGGCAGCTATAGTACAGATACATCTCAGAGATTCTACTATTTTGCATCACTGAAGGCAATATCCTTTAAGAACTGAAGTTAAGAGAGGATGACTAACACTGCAGCTGGTCTCTCTCCTAAATAAAAAGGTAAAATTAATGAGACAGGCTATTCGCAAAATAGGATGGCATTGGATGCTCTAACAGCAGTGCAGAGGGGTGCTTGTGCAATTGTAAAAACTGAATGCTGTGTGTACATTCCTGATCTTACTGATATCTCAATAGCTGTTCAAGATATTAGACAACAAATTAATGACATGTCAGATTCTAAAATTCCCTGGACCTTATCATTTTCCTCCTTATGAGAAGCAATTACTAGCTCCTCTTGGTGGAAATCTTTTTTAACTATACACATAATTATTCTGTTGATCCTTTTATTTGGGCCATGCATATTTAATCATTTCTTTGGCTTTGTCTTCTCCAGACTTAGAGCTGTATACCCATTCAAGATGAAACTGTCTGGTGTCTATCGAGGGCCTTTAGATAGATCCTCTGTAGAATATCTCTGACTGCCGATCAGCAACTATGACCCTTTCAGCCTGAAGAAACCAGATCGGTCATTGCCCATTTCTCCCTCATGGCAGTTTGGGATACTTCTTCAGAGGGGGGAATGTTACAGGCAGCTGAGTTAGTTAGAAATATTACAGGCAGTCAGATAGGGCAAGGCCCTTGAGAAAGTGGACACAGAGGACCAGATATCTTGTGACCTTGAAGGAGACAGACACCTCCCGCTATAAGCCAGATCTCAAGACAAGACAAAACAAATACAAGCACACCCTATGTAGAAACATCATGGATTGACATTCTAGATAGGTATGGATTACCTTGACCATCTTAATCCCCTATAGAAAGAGTCACTGATCCTTAAGAAAGCTCACTTGCTACATGACTCGCTTCCCTATTCGTCCCTAATTTGGTCAATTTTACCTGAACAATTAATGTTATTTGTTGACCATAGTTCTGTCCCAACTCATGCCTGTTGTGAGTTCCCAGGTTTCCCCCATCTTGGACCCACCTAACCTCATGGCTTTACCCTATAAAAATCCCTAGAAAAGTCAGAGTCTTTGGCAACCCACTCAGGACCCCTTCTGTCTCTCTCTCAGACAGAAGCTTTCTCTCTCTCAATAAATATATTCTGCTCATAAAAAAAAGAAACGCAAATTAAAACAACACTAAGATTCCATCTCACACCAGAAAAAATGACTATCATCAAAAAATCAACTAATAACAAATGTTGGAGGGGCTGTGGGGAAAAACTAATCTTTCTCTGCTGTTGGTGGGAGTGTAGACTGATGCAACCACAGCAGGAAATCAGAGTGGAGATCACTGTGGAGATTCCTCAAGATTAAAGGTCTCATTCAACCCAGCTATTCCCCTTCTAAGTATTTTCCCAGAATTGAAAGCATCATACCACAGCAATATATGTGCCTCCATATTTATAGTAGCAAAACTGGTAATAGCTAAATCTTGGAAATGACTCAAATGCCCATCAACTGAGGAAAAGATAAAAAAGATGTGATACTTTTATACAATGGAGTACTACTCAACTATAAAGATAAACTCAAGGCTTTTATAGATAAATGGATGCAGCTAGAGACCATACTCAAATTGAAATAAATCAGACTTGCATGTCCAACATCATATTGACTGCATAGTGTAAGAAACTGAAAGATTAAATAAAGTCCAAAAGACTCAATAGATATTATAAAAGGAAAGAAACTGCTCAAAAGGAAAGGACAACTGGGATCGGGGAAAAGATAAAAGAAGAAAGTGAATATATATATAAGCTAAGGTAATTGTACTACTCATTCTATTAGTTCATTGAAAGGAAGAGTTGGTGCTTGTATTGTTTGATCAATTTTGCATGCATGCCTATTTCTGGTAATCTGAGTAACTATTTTGAAAACAACAATATGCAACATAATCACCACTGTTAATTTCCTATTATCTTTTTTTGAAATTCTGTATTATTTTCGTTGCTTTTTATTCTCTTGAAAATAAAAAAAGAGTTATGAAAGAGATAATTGAATAATTTAAACTATTTATTTGATTTGGTTTACTCTCTCTAGGGTCATGGATAAATTTATGAAGTGAACATTAGCTCATGTAGAACACAGCCTTACTAGTAGGGCCACAGTCTCACCAGGATGCTTCTTAGACACAAGTTACCAAAGTACTTGCTCTATCAGAACTCTTTTCAATTTTTTTATCACTATATGTTTGTAACACATAATGTTTACATTCCTTGTGTGCAACTGGTACATGTACATAATACACCTTATTTCCTTTTTTCATCCCTTTTCCTTCCCTCCTTCCCCCTTTTCTCTCTCTTGATCCCCTTCTAAAGTGATAAAATCTATCTTCCTACATCCTATTATTTATCTTTTACATGGGTCTTTATTCATAATTTGGGTTCCTCATATAAGAGAAACCATGTGATGTTGTGTATGTATCACATTTTCTTTATCTTTGTATCTGTTGATGGCCATGTAGTCTGCTTCCAGCATTTAACTATTATGAATAGTATGCTCCTCTTCCTTCAGTAACATAAAAACAACAGTAAACTTAATATTTCCCTACCTTATTGAAAATGGATGAAGAAATATCACTTATTTGGGCAATGAAGTATATGTAAAAAGAATGCTGTAACTTTATGTGGAATTTTAGGTGCCAGGAATTTGTTTTAAATTCTAATTTTCCTCTACTCCAAAAGTGTCTGCAAATGTTTTGGATAGAATTGTTGTTCTGCAGTACTGAGTCTCATGAAATTAAGATAAGATCCCAACTAATACACTATGATTAAAGTCACTGAGATGTGGTATTTATTTTTAGTGATAGTTTTCTATTCATCTTGACACAGCTTACCTAAGAAGTAACATGACTTTCTCAAGGTCACATAACTAGTTAGAAGGACACTACATTAAAATTTTACTACCAGTTCTGTAATTTTTACCCCACTTCTGGTTTAGCCCTAAATTCCAACACATCTTTTTGTTGTTGTTTGAGACAAGATCTTGGTATGTATTTCAGGCTGTCCTTGAAATCACTGTGTAGTCCAGGCTGGCCTCCAACTGACTGCCATCCTCCTGGCACAGCCTCGAAAGTCCTGGCATTACAGGCACATGCCACCATGCCTGGCTCTCTCACATGTTCTTAGCTAGTCAGCTCATCTAGCAAGCCCTTTGGAGCCATCATATCTTTTAACTTTATGCAGTTCATTACCATTGTTTCCTCCTGCAGGATTACCTTGCTTTAACTCTTATAAATTTGCTTTCTTTGAGCCTGATTTTAGTATGCCATACATTTTTTGAAGGCTTACCTTATTCCTACATAAGTAGGGGACTCAAATAGCATTTTAAGCCACAAATTGAGGACAATTTCTTCATGTCAGATAATGATGAAAAGGAAATCTGGCAATGCTTGAATCCCAAGTTGAAAATGCAACAGGCAAACCTGCTCAGGCAGCATCCTTGCAAACAGGTTTATTTTCGGGTCAGGTGGCAGGTCAGGTCAGGTCAGATAGCATTTGCATGCTCTTCAAATTTGACATATTTCACTCAGTGTTTTAGTCAGGGTTTACAAGGGAATAGATTTAATGCAGGACACATAATTTATACTATTATTTTATAATATTTACCCAAAAATACAAATACAGAAGAGTACAGGAGATCTGTCCACACACTAGAGACCTCACGAATCTAGATGAGGGCCTGGATCCCATAGCAATGTCCTGCACGAGTCCAACTGAAGACCTAGAGCCCATGGAAATACTATCCATGAATCCAACAGGAGGCCTACAGCCAACAACAATGACTCATGCAAGTCTGTAGAAAGATCTGCACTGGGAAGGCTCAGTGGTCAGTAGTGGAAGCTAGAAAGTCTGTGCCAGTGGGATGAAGGACCTGTGCCAGCAGGCCAAGGGATCTGCACTGGAACCAAGAAATGACACTCAACGTAAGTGCCCGAATGCCCTAGAAAAGAACCACAGCCATCCTCAGTGACAGAAAGGACCCAAGCTCCTCCAAAGATGAGAACAGCTGAGTTCATATGAAGACAACCAGAACGACAAGTTTCTCCAGAAGAATCAACAGTGCACCATCTTCCCCTCCAGTTGTGCTTTTATGCTGTTGGCAGCAATCCTCTGGTGGGACTTCCACATCCAGTGCCACGCAGACTCAGTTCAGCTAGATGTTACAGGCTGACCATTAGTTAAACCACCATACTCATAATTATTCTAGAGAACAAAAATTACACATAATTCTCTATGAATTCAAACAAATATATAAAAACATGCATTAGTCAAATTATTGATTGTGGTAGGGGAAGAAATTGCTATGTACAGTTATTTCTGCAGATATTTCTGGTTGTACCTGCTGAGAAGATTTCTAAAAATTTTCAAGTAAATCTTTCATATTATTAGTAACTGGCATGATATAATTAGCCATTAGTAGCATTACAGCTTTCTTAAACATTTTATTACTATCATATTTTAACTTGTAAATCTTTCTGTCTGCCCTTCTTTTAAAACATGCAAGCAATTTTCTCCTGTAAATGTTTTATTTCCATTAATCCAAGTTCGGAAAGTCAACTTCAGAAAGTGATCCATGAACATCAGGCAGATTTTTGCCCACCAAGAAGCAGCTTGGCATGGCTGAAAAATGTACCAACTTTACCAACAGACTGATCATGAATTGAATGGCATTTTTCTCAATTATTCTCTGTAACTTGAGCAAGGTATTTAGAGATTTATTTCACATGTCAAGTGCAGTGAATACCTACCTTGCCGGTACATGAGAAAATGTATTTAAAGTACTTGCCAAATCAAAGATGCTCAATAATTACAAGTAATTAAGACTTCAGTCCAGGATTTACAAGTGCCCTTCATTATACTAAAACCACTCTACAACACTGCTTGTGTCAGAAGAATACCGTGTATTCATCAACTATCCTTCCATTTTTCTCATGCTATAGGGGTCCTAAAGCCTGTCTCAGACCCTTCTGCAGGATTTTAACAAGTCTTTATGCCTGATTTATTTTTACTATATTTATATTTTTCATCTCTTTCTCTCTTTGATAAAGACTTTTTCCAAAATTATTGACTATATCATTTTCATGTCTTCCTTTTATTTTGTTTCCCCTGACCTTACTTTAGAATACCTATATCCCATGTTGTACTGTTTTGGTTTTTTTCAGACACAAACATAGAATCTCTTGAGTGCCACTCCCCCTTTTTTAAAAATTTGGATAGAATGCTCTAAACATTCACTCCATTTTTAACTTCTAAAGTCATGCTACCTTTATATACACTCTTCTAAAATTCTTGTGCTTTGAATTTCAGTCATAGATCTTTGCCCAGTCCATTACTTTGTTAGTACTACCATTAGCTTAGCACTGATATTGAGAAATGAAAATCATGTGGCCTAAAAGTCATGGATACTCAATTGTAGATATAAAATCAAAAGCACATAAGCATACAAGAAATTAAAGCCTGAATTTGTTTCCTCCCAGTTATGTATTTAGAGACCAATGCTATAACTGGTATCTCCTCAATGTTTAGATGACAATATAATTCAGATCATATTTCTCTCTGGGACTTGATGTAAGCAAGCAGAGCACTTCCACCAACTTTTCCCTCTTACAACAGCCTGAAAAATCCTGAAAATATTTGTAGAGAGACTGAACTATGACTCACTTGGGAGCTAGCTTCTTGACTGCAGATCATTTGAATAAACAATTTTTCTAAGGTTGAGATCTTGACCTATAAGAGATCATCAATATCCATAACGACGACAACAACAAAAAACCTCACTGAAATTGTAGAATTCCTGCATACAGATGTTGGGTCTGGTTTCTATGGAGACCCCAGTGAAAATTCTCAAGCTTTATGTTACATTTTCTTTCATGGATTGTTTCTCTTTCAGTCAAATCCAGTCATTGAATTTGTGTTATTTAGACCCATAAAACACACTTCTGTGTAAGAGGGAATTTTACTTAATGTGACATCAGATGTTTGTAGATAAATTGAAACTAAGAAAATCTAATTTTTGGATATTTTGAGTGACAACTGGGTGACTAGCACTTTTACCTTTTCCCTATGTAGATCGTGAATCTCCAACAATCATGAGAAAGCCCAAGACTGGGTTTGTTTCTGAATGTAGTGGGAGAAGTTGATAAATATGTGCTAAATACATGGGTCTAACTTGCTCAGTTACAGGGGTGGAGAGACTCAAACATTAGAATCAACCTTGTGTAAATGTATTCCCCAACTGCCATGATGTGATGACTAGAACCAAGTTTCATATTTGTCAGACTAAAACCAGGGTTTGAAGTAAGAAGACACTGATTTGAAAGTTTAAGTCTGGAATTTGCTGATTGTGTAAATTTCAGCAGAACACTTATACTCTCTGAGTTTAAGTTTTATTATCTGCAAAATAGGATAATACTTTCCATTTTCATTTAATTAGAACATGTATAAGTTAATGTGCTAAAATCAAGCCATTATTGGAATTAAGAAAAATGTATGCAAAATGAACAATTGTCTTCACAATTTGTTTTGCACTCAAATGAATCCCACAGGGCATGATATTTTCTCATGAATGATACACACAATTATGATTCAGTTTTAGTTACCACCACTTGCTAAGTGCCAACTAGATGTTTAGAACTGCAGTATCTATAATACATGTTTCCAACGTGAACTAGAGTTAATGGTAAGATACACAAAATTAAGTATAGTATTTAAATTTAAAGGACTAGAGAAATGCAATAAGTTGATGTAGGTATATTGAAAAGTGACCCTTTATTTCCCACTAGGATTATCCAAAGAGAAGATGTGTTGAAAAACAAAGTAAAGCTTGAACTACTAGAGGATTTAGAAGATTACAATATATAGAGGAAATCTAAGAGCAATAATCAAAACCAATGCGTCAAAGAAAAAGAATAGCAGGTTAATTTGAAGATGAAGAAGACACAGCAAGAGACAAGAGATATTCTTGACAAGTTAGGTTTGAGATAAATCACTGAGGATCTCTAATGGTGAGAACTCTGAACACAGTTCTGTGGGAATACTGAAGAGTTTCGAGTGTGGATCTACAAAAATCTAAACAGTACTTAGATAAGCAAGTTAGCAATAATCTTTAAGAAATATAAAGTAGATAAAGAATAAAATCACTAGGATGCAGATAATGAGGTATTTTTTCTCTCCTCATTTTTATGATCAGAAGTCAAAACAGCATAAGGCTATTCAATTTGAAAATAAGTCTCTGATGAATACTTGACTGTTTATTCATAGAAAGATATTAGTTCTCATCTAGTTATTCTTTGAAGGCATTTATCTCTTACTTTCAACACACAATTGGTGCTTGTTTGGTTTGTGTTTATATTCTACCTAGTATTATTTGCAATTGACTTCTTCCTTTTTAAACTGAATACATTCCTTTAATGTCAGGTTGAAACTGACCATTTCTATAAAATCACCATCAGCTCATCTGTTTCCTGAATGCTTTCTTTATTTTATATACGTTTTATACATGTTTGTTTATTGTTCATTTTTGGTTTTGTCTACCCATTTATCTACACATCGATATTTTATAGTATTTGTTTATTCATTTATTCATTTATTTTTATTAGTATATGTTTATTAGTACGTGTTTGCATTCTTTGCGGGGAGTTGGTTCGTGTACACAACACATCATAATAATTTTTTTCGTAACCCTTCCTGTTCTCTCTCTCTCTTCTACTTCTATCTCTTGCTTCCCTTCTTATTTGAGAGAATCTATCACTCACCTCTTATCATCATTTCTATTTTGTTTCTTCATTCATACTTTAGATTTCTTGCATAAGATAAATCATACAATATTTAAGCTTATGTGCCTGATGTATTTCACTTAACATTAAAGTTTCAAGGTACATTCATTTTCCTAAAAATGACTCAAGCTTATCCTTCTTTATGGCAGAGTCATACTTCATGGTGTGCAGGCACCACATTTTATTTATTCATTCTTGATTTATGATCTACAGTACATAAATAAATATGTAGCTACATCCATGTATTCAATGGTTAATTAATTTTTGTGTGTTCATTTTGAGTCAACAGTTGTATCTCCTACCTCTGTAAGTGTGGCCTTACAATTTACATATATTTTGTTATGAACATGAAGTAGATAATTAAGCAATATGTGCAGACGGATTGAGTTATAATAGTGTTACCTGTTCTGGTTTTGAAGCAGTTAGAAATCTCTAGCCTTGCATGTGTAGAATTTTCTAACTGTACAGAGAGGAAATGACAGCATCAAGTATCTGATTTTATGAAACAACCAGAAGACAGACAAGACAAGAGGGAAAGATCTGGAGAATCAGGATGTATCTTCCCTAATTACCCGCAGTGTTTATGGTACTTTAAACAGAGCTTCAGAGATTGTAGAACAACAACAACAGCAGCAACAGCAATAACAACAACAAAATGTGTGTGGATGTGTGTTTAATCTTGCAGATTCTTACTCTTTGGATATACAGAGCATTTGTTCTTAAGAACTAAGATTAGAAAGAGTTATTTCTTTTACAAATTTGGGAGGGAAAACATATGAAAGTAAAAATTACTGATTGCTGCAATTATTCCTCTAATATGAAACACATAAGTGGAAATTCATTTGTAAATTTATGATTACTTCTTTCAGCTACATGACATGAGAAATTAGACTAATTTTAAAAGATAGTCTAAATTTTAAGAAATATGAAAAAAGAAAACTATAGAAAGCAAAGTTAAAGTCAATTTTGCCCAAACTATCCCAATTATCTATACAAAAACACAACTATAAAAATATAGCTCTGATGGAATATTAGGGTTTAGAGAGCTAAAAAAAATTCATGCACAGACACTACCTAAAATATTATCAAAAATAAAAAGGTCACATATGTTTAAATGGATAAAGTAATAGTTTCTCATTTTGTGCTTAATATGTATGCTATTTTAAAGTTTAATAATTTTAAAGCATTTTAAATTGGTAAATAGATCAAAAATTTTTAAAAACTTTTTAATGTACAAAATGTAGTGAACAAAATAAAAATTCAATTTTGTTTTGAATTTCTGTATAAAACAAGGGTAGTATGATTTACACATGATAAAACTTAAAATCATAAAGTGACTATTTTTTTCCTTTGATAACTGAGGAATTGGTATAAAAGCGAACTAGTATACTTGCAGAATGTCAACAGTAAATCTGGCAAAATATTATCCATGTTTTTCTAACTTAGTACAAATTCTGAATTAACTTAGAATTCATCCTTCTTCAGAGGATATTCTTAGTATGTAGAGAAGATACCACATCTGAATTTGGTTATAATATTCACACCCCAGAAATATCCAAGACATAAAATTTGAGCTTTTCATCATGAGAGATCTACAGGATCACTATTCTATACCAAAAAAGTGTATATATAGTATCCTGGAAAAGAAATGATGAAAGTGAGGTACAAAAAGAATAAAAAGAGTTGAGTTGGAATTTAAAAAAAATTGGTATGGTACTTTATCAAGTAAAAATATTAAATACAAGCCCTCCAAATAAAGGTCTTGACACTATAATAAGCTGGGTAAAATATTGCTTAACTCACAGAGCCCAGATGATAGTGTAGCCTTCCTAACAGAAGCTGAAAAACGCCATTGGCGAGGTCATTTACTAGAGTGGTGAAAGTACCAGAAAGTTTTTTTCTGAAAACAACCCTGAGGGAGATGTGATAACATTCATTCAGTAGATTTTTCTTTTTCCTACTTAGAATTCTGAGGAGCTGTGAATCAAACAGAAATTGACATGATGAATATCAAGCAGAATAATTTCTGAATATCAGCCTATTCATATGAGACAAAGTGAGCGTAAGAAAAAATATTACTCAATTCTGTCTCATAAGGCATGTAATGACATGATTTATTAATTGCTTCAAATGTAAGGAGATCAAGACCATTTAAATTCAGTGAAAAAATGAACAAGAAGTTTCTTCTTCCAAATTTTTCACACTAGATAAATATATATATTTCAATATGCAAATATATTGAACTGTCAACAATTTATGCTATACTTTATATATTTTTGATATTAGAATTGATCTCTTGCCCATTCCAGGTTGGCACTCTACCACTGAACTACACTCTCAGGCATTTTTATTTTATTTGGAGACAAAGTCTCACTGAGTTGGCCAGGTTGGCCCTCCAACTTGCTAACCTCCTGATTCTGCCTCCCAAGAGGTGAGATTACAAGTATGTTCTACTGTGTTCCACTATCAAGAACATTTTTAATTGGATTTTGTATTTTCATTACCTATCAGAGTGTCAGTCAGTGTCAGACTTTGAGCAAGCACTGTAGTACAAGGAAATTCAGAGTAAAGTGAATGAAAAGAATTTATAATAGAGTTATAGGTGACCAAGTGATACTGAATGATGAAACCAAATTCATAAAGTATAGATGAATTGCAACAGGGCTCATATACTTATTCATCTTTCTCATTTTCCAGTATGATTTTTTGAAAATTTGAAACATAAAGAAAAATGGAACCAGGTTTGGTGGTTCATGCCTCTAATCCCAGAAGTCAGGAGGCTGAGGCCAAAGGATTGCAGTGATGTCCAGGCCAACTTGGGCTACAGAGTGAGAACCTGTCTCAAAACAAAACAAAACAAAAATAAAAACAAGCAAGAAAAAATTAAAACAAAACAAAACAGAAAAGTTGAAATATAATACAAGGAATGCTAATATGCTCACCCTCAGGAACTAATAATAACCATTAACATTTTGCTAAATATGTCCCATCTTTTTTAGATATTTTTTATGAAATCGAATGCAAGTGTTGGGATACTTCACTATAAACAGTTTGTCATGCACCTCACAAATAAAAGGGAATGTATATTATAATAACATCATTTAAAACATTTAAATAACTTATTAATATGAGAAGATAATTTCATATTTATTTTTGTATATATATTATTTCTTGTTTTGGATTTGTGAAGCAAGACGAAATCAAGGTTCAACCATACATGTGATTCTTAGAAATTCTGTGTTTCTTTAAATCAAATTACTTCCCACCTTTGCTTTCAAAATTGACTTTTGAAAAGAGTAGGCCAATTGTCTTCAAGCATGTGTTAGCAGTATAGGTTTATCTGATTATTTTCCTAAGGTACCCTTTTATTTATTTTTCTATGTCTCTCTACTACATGAAAATTGAAAACTGAGTAAGACATATAGCATCACTTTGCACTGCTATTAGTATTTTAAAATTGCCCACTTGTTTAAGGTAGCAATTATTAAAATTTTCCATATAGGTCCCTAATTTCCCTTTACAATTAGGCAGTTTTTTCTGGCATAATGGTTTGACACACAATAAAATATTAGGAAATACCCTTACTAGTTTATTCAATAACTGTTGATCTTTACTTGTCAATTATTTCATTGGAAACTATAAAATGTAAATTTAAAAAAAAAGTGTTATCCCTACTTAACTTTATATTAGCTGGAATTTTTTTTTTTGTACCAGGGATTGAATTCACGACCTTGCGCTTGTCAGGTGGGTGCTTGTGTTGCTGAGCTAAATCCCCAGCTTAGCAGGTATATTTTCAGCAAACACAAATTCATGAAGAAAAGCTTTTCTCTCCATATTATCTATCTTTAGAGTACAAACGTAAAACGGGATATACTAATGATAGTAAATAAGTATTTCTTTGATTCTCCTTTTTGGATGGTGTCTTGGTGAGTTTTCTACCCAACACCCTAAGTTGGGAAGGAAAGATTTATTTAGCTCATAGTTTGTGGAAGTTTCAGTTGATAATCAACTGGCTCCAAGGTAGAGTGGCACATTGCAGACAGCCACAGCTCATGGTGGCTGAAAACAGCATAAGAAACAAGAGCAAAAAGAAAGGAGCACAGAGAAAAGACTATTTTGGTCCCTTATATTGTATGTAGGGCACACCCACTTGGTGTAGCACTCATAGCATAATCCCAGCATTGGATCATGAGTCATTGGCAAACTCTAGAAATCTGCCTCCATGACTCTATGGGGTTTTGGGGGGACATCTAGACTCAAACCATAACAGGCAGTGATGCTATAATATCACAGTATCACAGTATTTTGTGTACACATATGGTTAAAACTGATGAGTATTTCAATTCTTTTTTCCTTTTTTTTTTCAGTATTTCAATTCTTAATTATGCTCAAATTTCCTAAGTTTGGCAAGTCTGAGTCTATTCATGATGAATCCAATGTTCTTTTGAACATATTTTAGTTTTTGAATACTTCCTTCCATGTTTTTCAGCATAATATTATCAGACTGATTTTGCCCTTTTTCTGTCTTGGAAATTGAAACACCCATCTCTATAAGAAGTCATTACATTATTTTCTACTTCTTTCTCCCTGCCTCTTTTTTAGAAACTTACATCTAGATGCTTAACTGCTGTTATGATATTATACTTTCAGGACACTTTTAAGTGGAAATGCATTCTTTTAAAACACATATGAACACCCAGACACACACACATTCATGAACAAATTATAACACAAAACATATTTCTCTGATTCCACAATTACATAAATATATTTATTTATTTGGTTCATAGTTCATTATATACTATACAATTTCACAGTTTCAACTTCGATTATATTATAAAAAATAAAGGTAGAAGTTTAAAATTACTTTATGATTTTTTTTGCACAAATATATATTCTTTAAGAGCTGCTAAAATGAAATTGAAGTGGTTATATGACCAAGTGCATCTCAATTATCTCTGCTTATTTAATGTTAAACTACACTTTAGTACTTGTTGATATTTGAATATGTTCTCACATATTTGAATATTTGACCACATAAATTGAGACTGTAGCCAAGTGTGGTAGCCCATGCCTGTATTCTCAGCACTCAGGAGGCTGATGGAAAAGGATTGCCATGAGTTCAAGGCCAGTCTTGGCTACATAAGCAAGTTCAAGAACAGCCAGAACTATCATCTTTATCCTCTTTGCCCTATACTTTAGAATATAATTCAATATTATTAATTGAAAAACTGAAAACTAGACTCATATTCAATATAAAAAAGGAGTAAAATTATTTTAAGAAGACTGAGATGTTGAAATTGGCAGGTAAGTGTCACAATGTTTAAAAATAAACCAATGGAAACTATTTTACCTAAAGAATAAAGAGAAAATATAAGTGTGCACAAAGCTAACTGGACTGCATTAAAGAAATGAAAATCTTAAAGTTAAGGAGAAATGACAGCAGATTGGTATGCTCAGACTTAATCCTCCCCCCCCAAAAAATGCAGTGAACAGCCTAAGCAACTACTATAAGAGAAAGCTTCCCTATCTATGAGTTGATGATAGAACTCAGAATGTACGTATGTTAAGGCAGTATTTTTTACAACTTTCAAAAGGAGCATGAGGGGTAAGGAAAGGTTAGGTTAGATAGACAAGATACTTTTAGATGGGATACTACTCTTATTTTATTGAATAATCCTATAAGTGCTTAAGCTATTTGAAAATCTTCATATTGTTATTTTTCAATTTATTACTTCAAAATCAACTAGGTAATGATTTCTCAAGTCTTTAAGACATTAAGTGTTGACAGTATTTATAAGGTTCAGTGTTTTGAAACCGTCACTGCTATGAAAAATAACTAAGCACAATTACAGATATTTGAGACATACCTGTGATCCTTCTTGAGAAAATGTCCACCCACTTTAAATGAAAATCATTAGCATTGTAAATAAAACTTTACTGTAATGCCTGGTAAAAAAGAAGAGAAATTTTAAAAATTTAATATGAGGTGTATAAAACTTAATAGTTCCAAAAATGCAGTATTTTAAAGCATAAAATAACAATAAATATTTTAAAAATGGAATATTGCTATGCACTAACATATAAAGTTTTCTCTATGTATTTGATGGAATAATAGCCTCTAATTGATGTGAATAGTATGATAAACTAGTATGTAATGTAAATTACATTATAAAACAATATCATCCAAACATTTACTCAAGTCACAGGAGATTAATCTTAAAAGTGACTGTTATGGTTGATACACTGTGTCAACTTGAGAAGTTTAGAATTTCAACTGAGAGACTCAGCAGGGAACCAGGGTTCTTACTTTATAAATATCCTCATCCTGTGCAAAGCAGGGCAAGAAGACTTTGTGAGTGTTACACCCACCCTGAAGGGAGAGGGGTGGCCTGTATACAACTTGAGGAGAGGAGGCTTACTTTCTCTTTTTTGCTCTGGCTGCTGCCTTGAAGTGTTGTCCCAGGGCCATGCCACCCTGCCTTGGATCCAGCTGATTATGGACTGTAACCACCAAGAACTGTAAGCTAAATAAACCTTTTCTTCCCTAATTTTGGGTGTCAGGTGTTTGTCTAGCAACGAGAGAAAGTAACCAAGACAGTGACTTTCAAAGAGAGTTCTAGATAATAGAGAAGTGTTCAGTGAGGCTTTGCTTTATAAAATAAAGTTATTGGTATAGCACATATTTCAAATTAACTTTGTTTTGCATTGAAGAAGATAAAAAGAAAATAAGGGGTGAATTGCTGCTACTATACACATTAAACTTTATAGATTATGAAAAACTTCTTCATAAATTGCCTCATTTCTTTGTGATGCATTGAGGTACAACCTTTCTGCCCTTCTGACTTCAGAGTCGACACTTCTGGAGTGGAAAGTTTCAAATATTTCAACAGGGTCACATTTCATCCAGAGTCCCAATTCCATTTCCATTGTTGTTGTTGTTGTTTTTGTTGTTGTGTGGAATTCTCCAAAGTCAAGAAAGGCCATTTATTCTTTATGCAGACATAGACCATAAGTGTGTCAAAGTTAAATTCTCATGCATATCCCTTAAGCAGCAGGGACAGGCTTCAGAGAATAAATACCCCAGCCTCTCCTTCCTTATGGGACATAGTGGAGGTCTGTTCTCTCCAGTCTCTGAAGGTCCTCTGAATGACTTCACGAGAATATTCTTCTCCACTTGCCCATGACCAAAACCAGCCCAATTATATTCTTTTAGTGATTTTTCTCACTTCTTTTTCACATGTCCTTTCAGATTGCCACTCAAATAAATTTTTCATTTTCAAGAAAATCTGAACAAAAACATGTAAGTGAAAAAAAATAGTATAACTAAATATTACGTTTATTCTGTGTCAACTGTTAGTCTTTTGTTGCATTTACGCTAGTATGTTTTGAGAAATATTTCTATAGTTCCATTGGTGTATGCATGAAATAAAATGCCATGTATTGTTCTACTATTATATCTGTATATAACCAACAACGACAATTTCCAGGATATACTTCCATTCTACTTTTAATGCTTCCAATAATATGTATCTGTTCATAACTAACATTGGATTTTTGATGCATTATTTATTATGTATATGCGACTAGTTTAAGATTTTGTATGATTTATTTTCTGTCAATTAATTTTAACTGCAAATTTGACTGAATTAAGAGACTTCTAGAGAGGTGATTGGATCATAAAGATGCTGTATTCATCAGCGGAGATTGCTCTTTAGTAAGGCCAATACTGACTTTAAGAAAAGAGAGCACGATTTTGGTTTATAAAAATGACTACTTAAATGGAGGTAATGCCGGTTCTCTTGTTCCCTCCCCTAGGTTAGTTATATCCCAAACACAGAATGAATCCTAGAAGATGAATTCTATCCAGAAAAGAATAATGTGGCTATTGGAAACACAGGCAAACCATAGCATGCAAGGGATGGAACAAGAGATGAAGAATGTTAAGTCTTAAATTATTTCCAGATCTTTGAAATGCTGCTATATTCAAAGGAGATTTGTTTATACTGTGAAGCAATCAAACAAAACCTTTTTGAATATAAAGAAGGAACTTTGTCTTCCAGAAAAGCTCCAGATACATGATTCATGACTTCTTTTTATTATTTTTTCATTTTAAAATTAAAAAATATGTATTACTTTCTCATTTAGAATTTTGTACACGAAAACTTATCATAAAGCACCAAATCATTATATACAAGGCAATACGCTTTCACATGATCAATTTGAACCAGTAAGTCACATGGTTCAAAAATAGTTGCAAAAGTGAAAAAAAATCAAAACGAAATGCAAAAACAAAACTCGGTTCCTAAAGACAATGAATTACCTGTTTAAATTTTTATTTTTTCTTACATTAGTATTTTTAAGTGTCATCCAGGTGTACATTGCTTGCATTCTAGACTTGGGCTAATGATGAAAATGCTTTTGTTTATTGAGGGAAGAAAGACTATTTATTTTTTAAAATAAGATGATTATCTGAAAGCATATATAGGTGTAAAGATCAGAGCAAAAAGTGAATTATTGTAAGTGAAGGACCATAATTTATTCATAATTAATCCCCATATGGAAACGGAAAAAGACCAGATCAATGAATAATTACTTAAGAATGAGGTTGACTAGGGTTCTGATGCAGAATCTTCTCAGGGTGATCTGAAAACTCTGGCATTTTATGTTTCTTTCATAGTAGGCAGAAGCTGAAATATTTGTCCGAGGAAAAATGACTTCCTGAAAAAAGAATAGACAAAATCAATTAAATGCAATTATGAAATCATTATATTTTTACATTTCTACTTGAAAAAGAAGATAAGATGGCAGTGAATAGTGTTCCACAGAACACTGCTACATAGAATCCAAAAATGCCCTTTTGGAAAACTGAAGTGAATAAAATAGAGTATGATGCCAAACCTGGGGTAGGAACTATGCAGTCTGTGACACTTCTGTATATCTTAATTTTGGGGCAAATGTGCTACAAACTCAGACTCCACCATCTCTAAACACACACACATACGCACACGCGTGCGCACACACACACACACACACACACACACACTCACCCTTTTCTTCCCTCCATGAACATTTCTCTCCCTGAGAAAGCACTGATATTTTAAGCATAATGTGAAAAAATAAAGGGAAAAAAGTAAAAGCTGTTTGCAAACAATACATGGCACTATAATAAGACTTGCTAATAATTGAGGGCAATTAACTATTTCGCAATAAAAGTGCATGCCTATAAGTTGGTAATTGCATTTTTTACCCTTATCTAAATCTAATTAGGTGCATTTTCTAGCAGTGCCATTGCAGTTTTGGTATCTATGGTAACCCCTGACCCAAAAAAAAATTGACAGCTTTGTGTCATTTATAATGAATTCATATTTAAAGAATTACTGAAATGCACATACTCATAGTCCTAAAAACTACAATAAGTCACAGACTGTTTTTGCTTAGTGGTTACTCGTATCCCTTAGGGATGACAGATAATACCTAATGGAATCTCTAGTAGAATTATGGATACCAGAGAGAGAGATAATGCAGTGTACTTTGCTCTCCAACATGGCCAATAACAGCAGTAGAGGTGTCATGGTGTTTTGTTTTCTGGCATACAGGATAAGTGAAGCAAAGAGAAAGTGAGATAAAACATCTCTTTTCAAACATTCAAGAAACTGTGTCCCAGGGAGTTTGAGCTAACATCATTTCCACAGTATTTAGCTGGAATTTGGTCTCTCTTAGTAAGGATGATACAGGGGCCTCCTCATAATAAGTTATTTTTACCTAGTGTACAGAAAAATGGCATATTTAATATAACACGTTACCACATTAGTATGTGTACATTTTATATATCACTTAACATAAATTTAATTAAATCCAAAAAAATAAACACAAAAGAAAATAATTAAAGAAAGCACGTATTTTTAAAGTTTCTATCTGTTCACTTTGGTCATAATTTCCATTTATATCGGAGTAGTCAATTCTCTTAAAAGCATGAGCAAGATGGAACTTCGTCGATGTGACTAGGATTATAATTTTGTCATTGAGTAAAGAATGTAGGGCAATGTATGACATGTTAGCCCCAGAGAAGGAGATTTATACAATTAATGAATGGAAAAGCTCTTTCTGCTTTCTATCATATTGCCCATATTCCAAGACTTGCTATGAGAAATGATAACATATATGCGGTAGAGGTCTAGTATAGGATCAAAATGACATGTCTTGAATACATCAGTTATTTTCCTTATAGTTCAGCATTAACATTCTTTGATTCTTAACTGATTAGAATTCCTGGTTCAATTGCATTTTAATTCTTTAGCAATTATTTGGAATTCAATTTTATCCTGAACTGCATCATTTAATTTTCCACCTGCAAATTACTTTGAACTCCCCAGAGATAATACTAACCAAGCAGAGAACATTATTACAGTGTTCTTATTACTTGATAACTACAGGTACTAATGAAGACCTCTGCTCATGGAGCTATTCATTTTCTACATGATCCTTGATGTTGGCAGTTCTCTGATGGTCTGACTAATATTAGGAGCTCCGTTCAGTGATATAAGAGAGAGGGGAACATATTTTATTTTTCTCTATCTAGGTGGAAATATCCTTGAGGCATTATACCATTTCTTATGTGCTTACAATTCTTCAGTGCCTAGTAGTATATCATCTATTGAATCTCTACACTATGTTAACATTAAAGCATTTGTAATCCCATGTCAATCCTACCAAGAAGATATTATTCGCCTTCTATCTCTGCACTTCTTTTTTATTACAGATAAAGAAGCTAATGAACTAACCAGTTAGGTAATTTATTCAAAATCTCACAGCTAATATGTGGTACAGCAGATTGAATACCAGATCTTTGAAAGCCTAAATCTTATACTTTTGCCATTACATCACACACAGATGGTCTCATTCTTCCCAATACAATTTGTATATTTCTGTAGTGTGTAGTTTATTATATTAAAGTTATGTCTTATGGGTGATGAAAGGACTTCAAAATGAATAGAAGATGTACTCAATTTCAAAATATTTTTCAATAAGAATTCAACATTCTCCAATGCATTTTTTGAATTCATAATAAATTCAGTCTTTTTTAAGTTTTAGGTTAATAAAGAAATAATGCAAAATTTATGATTTTGATAAAAGAGACTTTAGGTATTATTAGATACAAATATATCAATTAACAATCAGTAATGATTGTGAACAATTGTTAATTGCTCATATTGTTTTCACTACTATATAAAGCATGAGGAAACCTTTATCACATTTAATTTTCACTTCATTCATAAGACTTGCAGATACATGAAGTTAGAGATGTTGAGAAACTTTCTTAAGTGTCCTAACTGGGAAAAATAAGTCCCCTAGTTAGGAAGTAAGTCAAGAAATAAGTCTTGATTTCATGCCTCTTTTATCTTATTTGTGTTATTTCCTGGATGCTTAGTTACTATCTAAATTATGGACACTTTCTTCATTCTAATGAACTTCTCCCAGGCTTACCCTCATGTTTATAATGTATAAACAACATGCACAAACTACTGAAACCCTCAGGATTTACCTATAATCTTAGAGATGATTTGACCTCAAAAGGACTCTTTCAAAATATTTTGGATGTCAGAAACTACATGTTTAGGGAGCCAGGATTTTTGCTGCCTTCTGCATGGTTGGTAGTCACGTAATACTCTGCAGTAATGTATTTCCCAGGCTGAAATTTATGAGCTGAATTTGAAATCATGGCTTTAAAAAAAAACATTTCCCTAAACTAAAATTACAGTTTCTGCGGTATTTTTCTCTCTTACTGACTATCCACCCCTTTTTTTCTTTCAGTCTATTTGATTGGGGTGGGACTGACTTTATCCTCAACAACATTTGAGACAGATTTGATCCACAAGATCATACAAACTTTTAGGCAGAAACAAGTATTTTGTATATGTCAATTTAAAAAGTCTTACATAAGGACTATCATCTCTGCCGAGATGAAAAAGTGATCGATACCCATCTCCTAAAGAAGATGCAAAATGAAAGTTGCAGATTGCCCATCTTTCCCACTGTATGTGGATAGGGAACATAGACAACCAGGTTAAGAAAAAAGAGCAATGTCGATCTGAGAAACCTGAAGAGAATCTAAGTCTCGACAATTTTTTATAGCTATACATTGTGGTGCTCTGTCGCTTCCCGCGCAGCTCTCAGTGTTCCCAGGGTGGGGATAGAGGATGGAGAAAAGAAAAGAGTCGGAAAACAGAAGCCTGAGGCCATATGGAGCCCTCTCCCCAGATTGGAAAGAAGGAAACAAGAAGGGCGAGGGGGAGAGGGTGAGGGAGGGGAAGTGGGGGGAGCCGCCAGAGCTCCAACAGCTACAGTGCATTTGTTTATACACTGGTGAATTTGAGTATCACGTGAGCCCTCTGTGCCTAACAGCTTACCCACCTGACTTGTCTCAGCACTCAGTGTTTGTGAGGCTGGCCTTGCTCCAGCCCTGCATGTGATCCATACCCAACTTCAGCCGCTTCACACAGCGCTCTTTCAATACTTTACTACTTCAGAATTTTTGGTGATGGAGATTAATATGTTCCCATTTATCTTTTTGCCTAGTTTGAATTATATTTCCAGCAAATCCAGAATTTCCTCTATCTTATATGATGCAATCCTTTGTGCATCTTTATGGTGTCTACTTATCAGCCTTGCCTGCCTGGTGACTCTGCTCTACTTGCAGATGCTATTATATTCTACCTACTCAGAAAACTACCCCAACCATTCTCCATACGACCCCTCCAACATACTGTCAATTATAGGATTCTTCCAGTTTCTTTGATGTAATTTCTTAATTTTAGACATATTATTTGTATAAGTTTGCTTTACTTTCATATATCTATCTAAAAGCCTGTGCCGTTTATAACAGAACTGTGTGTGATTGTTTTCATTAATTTGTCAGAATATAGGAAAATTGTATTCCAAATCACAGATGAAACTATCAGAAGGAAATTATCTCTGAAAAGAGTCAGAGATGTGAAATGAGACAAAAAATATTAATGTTTCTCTAGAAGTAAACCCATTAGCAATCACAGAATTAAAAACAAAAACAAAAAACTTCATATATAGCTTAATTGTTTAAATAGAGGTAATTTATTTGTACAACATATTATTCACTTAGTCTAGTTGGATAACGTTTTAATTTTTACAAGGGGATATATTTCAAAAATTCTTCTCAACTTTCTAATTTTTACTGATGAGGAAATTCTATAATAAGAAATCAATGAACTTTTATAGAATCACATGACTAATTAATGATAGAATCATAAGCCAGGTGTGGTGGTTCATGCCTGTAGTCTCAAAACTTGGGAGGCTATGACAGGAAGATCACAATTTCAAGGCCAGCCTGAACTACATAATGAAACTATCTCAAAAAACAAACAAAATCATAATAGTATTGTGACAAAAGATCAGTCTATTTATTGGTAGAACAGTGATCATTCAACCTTTATTTCAGTTCTATCATAACTGTCTTATTTATTTTAAGACTGGATACAGATTTAGAGACCATATATGATCTGAGTACACAACAAAAGCCCTCTGTATAGTCAAGGGGCCTATGATGTCTTACTTCCATTCTTCCACTATAATGTCATCTGAGTTAGACACAAAGCCTTAGTCATTCTCTCTCTTTACCCACGATTAGAACTAAGTAACTTTTTACTCAAGGCTATTAGTTCTTCCACATCTTCCCATAATCATTTTTCCCCTTCTGTTTGACTAACCAAAGGTCATACAGATTCTAATATGTATCTTTCAGGACAACTCAACTGGCTTGTCCAGCCTGAAGTATTTCTCAGAACTATTTCTTCTCAGAACTATTTCACATGAACATCTTTTTCAATCATAAAGTTAACCTGATTTTAATGTTTCCTATTCAAATATATCTCCTCAAAGAGGGGGAATGATTTTTTGTTCTGTGATAATTACCACAATGCTGAACATATAAACCCTTAGAAAGTATTTTTGTTGCTGTGGTCCATTGATTGACATACTGGTCTCTCAATAAGCCTAGTCATGCCAACCAAGTTTAAGCAGGGTGTGCTAAAATGCATGGATAATCTGAAAATCCATGTTAATCAGTCTTAACCTTCAACATAATGTGAATAACATAATGATCATGTCAACTAAAGTCACCTTTCATATAACGTCATGATCAAAAACTAGAGGAGACACCGACAGTCCTTTCTTGAAGAGTCCAAACCCATCAGAAAACCAGGGAATGTACTTAGAGCTAAAGGTCTGTGAAAGTGTGGCTCTTCATACTGCTAGTGTTTTCTATTGCATATCTTCACTCTGTTTCAAATCTAGTGACATTTCTCCTAATATAAGGGACAATTACTCATGTATAGGAATACTAACTAAAAAATATGACATATCAACACAAACCTCATTGTTATTGGAGTTTAAGAGGCAGCTGTCTTCAGTCACAATATTGAAATGATCCTCCTTCAACCAACAAGAATGGTTGGACTGAGAAGATCTATTACTCAATAGTGACTGTTTCAAATAAAAGTTTTATTGGGCCAGAAGAAAGAAAATAAGCAATAAAAAGACTGTCAAGAACACCAGGGCCTATCTGATTAGTGCTACATTAAGAGAAAATCGTGATATAGATAAAGATATAATCTTTATGATATTTCCACTCAGGCTTATAAAAACAGTTGATTTTAATAGAGTTCCTTTATTTTTATAAATGCAATATTAGAAGAAGTACTAAAGGATGAACTATTTATTAAATATCAGAGGTCAAAATGTTGATGATCATTTTATGGGTACCCTTATTAAAAAATAAACCAAGCCTTACCAAACTATTTGTTATGCAAAGGAGATACTAGGTATTTTTGTTTTGCTTTGTTTTGTTGAAAAAAATGTCCATGAATGTCCTCTTTTTTTCAGTTTCACATCAGAAAATAAAAGCCATACATCATTATCATTCTCCCTAAGACCTTTTCTGATTTATGTCTTTGGGACTCAGAGTGGATGACTTAGTAGAATAAAGAACGTATGCTCCAAAGGTCTAATTAGATTGACTAAAAAGATGATAATTTAAGCCATACTTACTAATAATTTTATTAAGCAAACTTTTTCTACTGTATCCCTTGAAGAAACATTATCTATGTATCTTCTGTCAATCTGGGTTACAGTAGTTTCCTATACCTTCCTGCTATGTGTTATCTCATTGTGATCCTGTTCTGAGGCTTTTTTATTTTCTTAATATCAAAGCATAATTTTTAATTTAAGAGAATCTTGCTATTACTGCTGTTTTCTCCTTATAAATCAATAAAACAATAGAATTTAATTTTTGAAAAGGAAATTTCATGCATGTAGTTAGTTAACATAATTTTATTACATTTATATAGAAGAAAAGGAGCACCTGCGTAGACAAAAATTTACTGGAAATAAATGAATCTACATAGACTTTGGAGATGAATAGGAGAATCATTGCAAACATTAGGAGAAAAATGGGACATAATCTGAAAGCCCTAGAATAGGAAGTGTAAAAGACAAACACTTGATGAAGTAGCTCTAAACCATATATTTTAAATATTTCACCAATTTCCAGTGTCTGTATGCTGTATGTGCATTTATTTCTATTTGAAAATGAGAACGTGTTTTACTACATGTAATGGTTGATTGACTGTGTCAACTTGAGAAGTGTAGAAGCTTAACTAAATATACTCAGCAATTCTACACCCGTGGGTGTAGAGGACCTGCCCTAGGGCAGCTGTCTGCATCCTAGAGTTTAGAGGACCCACTAGGGTGGCTCATCACTTGGATGGTATAAAAGGGAAATGATGAAGGACAGATGGGCTTCTGTTCTTTGGAGGAGCTCCAGTTTGCGTGTTCAGCTTGGATGTCATCTCCTGGCTTCTAGCACAAACTCTTTGATTTCTGCTTTATATTCTTCAGTCTTGCAGTGTAGACTCATCAGTCTTCCATTGCAGATGCATGGACCTTCTGAAATGAGCTTGCATGGAACACTACAGTGATCTCCAGACCTTGGACTAAAACCTTCAGTCTCCAGTGTGCAGGCATCCTCTGTGTGCTTCCTCATCCAACTCTGTGACTGACCATAGTAAACCAATGTTGTAAGTTCTTATTCATTTGTGTATCTTGTGTTATATCTGTTTCTCTAGTAAAACTGCCACTGATACACTAAATATTAAACAACTTCTAAAATCAGAAAGATGCTAAGAGGACTCCAGCTTGGGTTCAAGGTCCACATATTTTACTCCAGACCCCATACCATTGTCTCAACCAACACTTCCTCTGTTAATCTTTAGTGGTAATTGTTTTGCTAGTAAGTATTCATCTTATTACATAAAAGGCCCAATAAAGATATCAAATCATTCTGATTTTCACTGGATGTATGTGCATTTAGAAGATCTTTAAGGTACATAATACAGTACAAGAAGATAAAAGTTGTCTAGTTTTTGCAGTGAAGCAATCAGAATAGATTTTGCTGCCTGTCTCCTCTATTCAGTCTGTGGACTTTTCACATGGACACCTGACATTGTTTCTGCGGGTCTTCAGTAATTTTTGAATATTACCCCTGCTATAGAAGGAAAGTAAAGGGCTGGAACAGCTAATAAAGGGTGATCTATGCAATATAAAGTGCAACTACAGGTCTAGAGAAATGAATCCAACCTCTCTAAGTGAAATACTTTTGTGTGTGCTTCTGCCAGAGGAAGTTGTTCTGGAAACAACAGTTTAGGGGTTGTGCAAAAAAGAGGTAATGGCAGAAAAGTTAGAAAACAATGTTTCACTAAATAGCTACATTATCTTGAAATCTGTTTAAAGTGCTGACCCCAGGATCATAACTGCAGGAAAAGTTTTTATCTTAGAGCAATAGTGCTTCTCTGGGGCACCTAAAGCCCATGTAGAAACTTGAGCATGGCACCTACCTGATCATCTTTCCACTAGGTGATAGCCAGTCTTCTGTAGAAGCACACATATAGTCAAAATTTTCTCCTTTTCTCCCTCTTTCCCCACTTTTTATATATTGCTTTACCCATGAAACCATATAAAAACAGCAACCATTAATTCCAGCTGTTACAGTTGTCTGCATTCATGAAAATGATTCTTAATCAATTTCTACCTCTGAGATCAAAGTAAAATTTTTCCACAGACTAGGCTGTGAAAATATCACTTTGGACTAGATTCATTTCTGTGTGAGGAAATCTATGAAAGCATGGTAAACCAATTCAATCTCTTCCCATTTATCTATACCACATTATATTTGAAAATACATCACTAGTAAGATAATTTAAAAAATAAAATGTTCACAGAGCACACAAGATACATGCAAGTGGTTAATATTTCAAGTCAAACTCCTGATGAAGGTAAGTTAAGGCCTGGCTCCTGAAAGGATTTGAGCATGACAATTTTAAAGAGTCAAGAAGTAAACAAAAACAGAGAAGCAAATAACTGGATACTGCATAAAACCTTAGTTTACTTTGCAATTTGACCTACAGCAGCCCAAGAAAATTGAAAGTTCTTCATGGACAGAAAATTGAAGTTAAAGGAATTTGAAAGATGAATGCAGTATGAATAATGTATGAAAATTCAAGGTGATGAGAAAGAAAGCCCGATATACATATGTGTCATGTGACATAAAAACCTCTGAGACCTCTAGCTCAAAATGGGTTCAATTTGAAATCTGATAATATGAGGAAAAAAGGAGAATGTGAAGGCAGAAGAGAGAGAAAAAAAGAACATACTTGCATAACGTGAATCTCTAAAGAAGTTCCTAGGAAACAAAAGGATCCTTGATAATCATAAATATTGAAATGATCACAAAGAAAGCAATCTTGCTAAGATGGAGATGCACCTGCATTTTCACTCACATGTTTCCCATATGCTGAGTAGGAAAATAGGGGCTTTCAGAAAGAAATGATTGCTCAAACCCTAAAGTTATTTGAAGAAATCACTGTTCCCTGAGTCAGCTAAAAAATCTTACCGGTCTTACAGGGCAGTTTCGGAGAAAGTGCTGTAAGAATGAACAAGCAAATAAAGTTCTGACAGGCTTGTGCAGTAGGCAATCACCTAAAGATAGTTGGAAAACATTAACACAAGTCAATGTCTAGGATATCTATCCTCTATTTATAGCCAAAGAGTGTCTTTAAAATGTCAGCATAACACTATTATAGTTGTGAGGACAATTGAAATGTTATAGATGAAATATTGGAAATTTCAGAATTATTTTAACTAATATTATTATGACATAAATAAAGAGACCTAATATAAAAAAAGAATTATAAAAATCTAAATTATTTCATACACAAATGCATAAATCATTTATTGAGGCTAATGAAGTAGCGAAGTGTTTATGACAAAACACTGTTATAGTCAAATAATGTCATTTACTCTCTAAGTATGTAACACATTTACACCGCTCATTCTCCATGCTATTTAAGTTGGACCATGTAACTCATTCTGGCCAGTGATTTATAGGCACAAGAAGCATAAGCCAGATCTATGTCAAGCCATATAATTCTCATCTTCTATTGAATGCTCCTGAAAACTTTGGACTGTGAATATCAGAGCCCCTGAAAGAGCTAGCTGGAGTCTCCACAATATTACATGAAGAAAATAGCCCAGAAAAGCCTGTCAGAGAGGTTCATGTTGAACATGACATGCTGACAACAGACCTTCATCACACTGGGTCCCTCTGAATGAGAGTGTATTTTTTTTCACAGAATCACTTTTTATTATCATTCACTTTAATTGAAGATTTTTTAAAATGGATTTTACTTTTTACAGGAGTTTTGGGTTCACAGCAAAATTGAATAGAAAGAGCTTCCTTTGTATGGTCCAGAGGCCCCCCAACACACACACATGTCTTCCTCTATCACAATTTCATGTCAATGTGGTGCATTTGTTACAATCACTGAACCTAAATGGTATCACATCACCATTACTCTAATTGACAGCCTTTAATAGTGTCTACTATACAGATTTTGACAAATGTGTGTATCTACTCCTATAGTATCATACAGAACAGTTTCCTTGCCCTAAAATCCTTTTCTGTTTTACCTATTCATCGTTCTTTCCTCTGAACTCTTGGGAACAACTAATTTTTTGTTTTCTCTATAGTTTAACCTTTGCCAGAATCTCATACATTTTGAATCACACAGAATGCAGTCTTTTTGAATTGGCTTCTTTTACTTAGCAACACACATTTGAAGTCCTTGGTTTTTCACGCAAAATAGGTCATTTCTTTTTAGCACTGACTATGAGTGTACCGAAATTTACCGAACGGTGAGTGTACCGTTCACCAACAGAAAGAAACTTTTGTTTTTTTCTAAGTTTGGTCAAGTATGAATAAAACTGATAGACATATTTCTGTGCAGTATTTTGTGTGGAGATATATTTTTAACTTATATAGGTAAATATCAAGTAATTTGACTCTTGTAATATAAAGTAGGAGTAAATTTAGTTTTATAATAAAGTTGCAAAATGTAGTCTATATTTGTATTTTTTTGAATACTTATAAACAATAAATGAAAATTTCTGTTCCTCTACATCTTCAGCAGTATTTAATACTGTCAGTATTTTGGATTTTGCCCATTCTAAAAGATTTGTAATAGTTTACAATTACAAAAAACTTCTTTTAGCTTACAATTTCCTAAGGACATGTGATGTTGAGGACCTTTTGTGCACTTCATTTGCCAGTGTATATCTTTTTTTGATTATGTGTCTGCTCAGATCTTTTCCTCACCCTACTATTGTTGAGTTCAAATATTCTTCATATATTTCTACATCACAGTAATTCTCAGATCTTTGGTCCTGGTGGGAGGCTTGAACCCACAAGCTGCTTTTCAACTCTCCACAACTGTAGATTCCATGCCTTGGCTCAGCCACCACTCACTTGAAGCTGGCTCTAGATGGTTTCCCCTCTGCAGGACAGCAGAAGTGCCAGCCACACAGCAGACCTGATCTTAGACAAGGCAAGAGTCTGGAATAGGGGAGGAGACACATTATAGCAGTTGAAGAATGATTTACTGAGACAGAATGATCTGGAGGATTCAGTGGCAGTTGGAACTTTCAAGGAAAACGTAGAATACTGCTCTCAGAGTGGCCTTCTACAGTAAACAGTTGGCAAAAGGGGGACCTACAATTGGTTCTCTTAGTATATTCTCAACTTGTTCAGATAGATACCTCTGTAACTAATTAGTTTGCTACTACTGTAGGTGATCTGATTGCATGGGAATATTCCTGACTCAGTGGAGAGTTTCATGCCCATGAATCAGTCTACCAATTCCACTGTCACATTCAGGCAGAGGAACAGGAAGAGTTTCTTAACCAAGAGTCTGAACTGGATCAGACTGTACTTGAATCCCTGGGACCTGGCAGAAAGAAACCCTGAGTGTAAGTTAGCTTCTGTATTGTAGTGGAGTATTCAGAGGACTTATTTGGGTGTGAGCACTCAGATTCACTGCCAAAGAAGCTACAGGTGAGTCACACACACTGTCTTGTTGGAATATTTAATCTGTACTTCCAACAGATATCTTATAATCTTGAGTTTTTGTTTATATCTTGATTTAATTAGTAGTGTGAAGTTTTTTTGTCGGAGTAGCGAATCTAATGTCAAACATTGCAAACATCAAGCTAAAACTGATTAGAAGAGACACAGGTCACTACATGGTAGTTAAGGAAATAGTCCAAGCAGAAGAGATAACATTGATAAACATATGTGCACTCCGAATACTGGAGCACCTATCTTCATAAAACAAAAACTACTGAAAGATTAAATAAGCACTAACACAATCATAGTAGAGGGTTTTAACACTCCACCCTCACAAAGAGATACATCAACTAAACAAAAAACAAGGAAGAAATATCACAGCTGAATCACATCCTGGAACATATAGATTTAATAGATATGTACAGTGCCAGGGACATAGTTCAATGGCACAGTGCCTGCCTGGCAAGCACAAAGTCTTGAGTTTGATTTCTGGTACCAAAAAAAGAAAAAAAAACCACCAAAAAACAAAAAATGAACAAACAAACAAACAAAAAAATATATATATCAGATATATGCATGTATATCAGATATACATAAATATATATCTTATATACATATATAAAAAAGATATATATAAAGTATACCATCTTTCTACATCAGAGTATATAAGTTCTCTTTAGCAGTACATAGCACTTTTCCCAAAATAGATAATGTACTTGTCTGAAAAACCAGCTTGAGTGAATGTAAAAGAATTGAAACTACTCTGCGCATACTGTCAGACCACTGTGCAATGAAGATAGAAATCAATGACAGATGAAATTTTGGAAAAGACAAAACTCCTAGAAAACTAAGAACATACTTCTAAACAACCAATGGGTCACAGGAGAAATCAAAAAAGATATTAAAATTTTTCTGGACATTAATGACTATGACTGTACAACTCAATAAAACCTCTGGGACACTACGAAAGCATTTCTAAGAGGAAAATTCATTGGGATCAATGTTCATATTAGGAAAACAGAGCAAGCTCAAATAAATAACATTATGAGAAATCTTAAGATACTTGAGAAACAACAACAAACCAGTACCAAATCGAAAATAAGAAGGGAAATTACAAAGACATATGCAGAAATCTATGAAATTGAGACAAAAAATCCACACAAAAAAATCAAAGAGTGGTTTTCAAAAGAATAAATACATTAGATAAGCCCTTAGCCAGACTCACTAAGAGAAAGAAGAAAAACCTCACTTCAATGTAATTAGATCAGTTCGGGTGCATCCAGGGTGGTATGACTATAGGCATATCACTGCAATTTAAAATGAAACAGGTGAATTCAAATCTGCCACTTTGGAAATCCAAGAGAGAGTAACTACTTCAAAAACTATTTTCCAGGAAATTAGCAAATTTTGAGCAAATGGACAGATTCCTAGACACATAAAAACTACCATAACTACCCCTCAGAAGTCAGACATATACTTAACAGTCCAATAGCAAGTGATGAAATTGACACAGTAATGAAGAATTTACTTATTAAAACAAGACCAGGACCAGATGGATTCACCACAGAATGCTACAAAACTTTAAGGATACTATATCACCAATATTCCTCAAGCTCTTCAAGGAAGTTGAAAATGATGAATTGCTTCAAAATTCATTTATTCAGGCCAACCTCAGCCTGATTCCATAACTGGATAAATATCTAACTAAAAAAAAGAGAACTACAGATTAATCTCCTTAATGAACATAGATGTAAAAATCCTTAACAAGATATTAGCAAATAAAATGCAACACCATATAAAAGATGTTACATCATGATCACATTTCATTCCAGAGATGCAAGGATTGCTCGTCTTACATAAATCTATAAATGTAATACATCGCATAAGCTGGGGCAAGGTCAAAACCCTATGATTATACTAATAGACACAAAAAAGACTTTCAACAAAATCTAACACCCTACATGATAAAAACCCTGAAGAAAACAGGTGCAGAAGAGCCATACCTGAATATGATAAAGGCTATTTAAACAAACCAAATAAGCAGCATAATATTAAATGGGGTAAATGGTTGTAACTTGAGACCATACTTATAAGTGAAATAAATCAGACTCTAGTGTGAAAAACTGAAAGAGTAAATAAGATCCAAAATGTACAATAGATATTGTGAAATCAAAGGGGAAGTAACTAAGAAACTGCTCAAAAGGAAGGAACAACTGGGATGGGAGAAAGGAGAAAAGAAAGAAGGGAAAAGATTATATATGATAGATGATTACACTACTGATCTCTATTAGTTCAACAAAAAGAATAGTTGGTGCTTTCATTGTTTCACCATTTTTATGCCTATATCTTGTAATCTGAGCAACTACTTTGAAGATA
>RJWT010000682.1:0-60202 GCA_004365215.1 Cuniculus paca | reverse complement strand
ATTTATACAGCGTTCATTTATAGACCCATTTATACAGCATTCTCAAAATGGCAAAACTCCAGAGCCAGAGAACAGATCAACAGTTTCTAGGGGTGAGGAATGAAAGTGGGGTGTCAGAAGTTGGAAGGGTGGAAGGTGGGTGTGAATACAAAGAACCAGCACAGTGATTTCTGTATCTGGGCTGTGGCAGTTACCTGGCTCGCCACCTGTGGCAAACGTGCACGTGCAGAAGAAAGAACGCTGAAACGACGTGGTGAGAAGTCATGAAAAGTCTGGGATCTGGCTTACAGAAACACCTCGGTGTCTGCAGCCACAGTAATGGAAGACGCCACTCTGGGGGAATCTTGGGGAAGGGCTTTCAGAATTCTTTGTACTATTTTGTAATTAATAATTATAAATGCATAATGACTTCCAACTAAGTTATCTTAAATGTGAACAAAGATGAAGGCAGCTTGAAGGGTCATCGAGAAACAGATGAGTGATGAGGGCAAGCATGAAGCAGAGCTGGCACTGGCCACCACTTGCACACCAGCTTCCCTGGGGTGACTCCTCCAGGGACAAGAACACCGAAACCCATCCCTCAGGAATACATTCCTGGGCTCAGTCCTCTGTGGACAGAGGGTCACAGAGCAAGTCCCTCCGGGGATGGTCAATCAGAAGACGTTAACTGGCTGCCTGCCTCCCCTCCACTCGACTGACCACTGCGGTGTCCACACAGAAGAGCAGCACAGACACACAACACCTCAGCTAGCCGGGGCCGCATCTCCCTATGGTTTTAAGGACATTTGGCTCAGAGGTTAAAGAGGGGAAGACGGAGACTTTCACCTTGATACGGCAGCACAGGCCCGGGCTGCGGCGACATGGGAGGGGTGCGATCCCTCCAGGTGCTTGATACCAATTTCACCAGAGCCGGGCGCGCACAGGTGTCTCAGGCATCCAGACAACGTGCAGCCTGGGTGGACACCAACTAGCGCAGCTACTTCTCAAACACACATCCCCAAAACATTCTGCCTGGAACTCCTCCTCTTTTTGTGATCAAGATCTCGTATGGCACATAACACTTTCAGTGCTGGCATGCAAACAGAAATCATCTAAGAAGTCACCAGTACCATCAGCGGCAGCAGCCAGGATTACTGAACTTACCAAGAGGAGCAGGAGTGAGGCAGAGCACCAGACAGACAGGGCTGCCTACCCGTAACTACGCCCCATGTCCGCAGCGGAGCTGTTCTCACTGAGGGGAGTGAGCCATGCGGGGCGCACTCCCCGTGCTGGGCTCACACTCCGGCTGAAGGATGCCTGCACCTGCCTGTCCACACGCACTCTTCCGAGCACTGCTCTGGGTCCGAGGGCAGCATCGCCTGGCCCTTCCGTCCTGCCTCCCCTCTGCTGCAATGCGAGAGAAGGCACGAGAGTCTGCCTTCCCTCAAGACCAAGGAGGAACGACCCAAGTACTGACATCAGGGACGAATCCTCTAATGACAGGGACTAAACCAGCTCCCCAAAAGATGGACCGCCAGAGAGATTTCCCTGTTTTAATAAATATTTACCAATATTTGTAACATACACTTCTGCTTTTACTAATTGTAAACTTGTAATTATAACGACAACATAACCTAAAAGAAAAATTTTTTACAGGTGTTGGGGTTGTAGAAATCAACAAAAAATTTACATGTATTTGTTCTGTTATACAGAAATATAAAAGGGTAATCAATTTTAAAAAGTTTAAGAATAAAACACATTAACACAAACCACTGTGGAGTATATGAAATGGAAACAGTATTTGAGGGGAAGGTATGGGAAGTATAACACTCCTGACTACTAAAGCATTTATTTTTAAGTAGATGATAATTAGTATCAAATTGCTACGGCATTTAACAGCAACTGTAGGCATTTAGGATTCATATAATGGTTTTATTTTAAAATTCCATTTACTGTTCACTGGCTATATTTAAGATAAATATAATGGATTTACTATAATTGGCAATATTTCCCAATGGGTAAGAAATTATTCTTTTGCAACTATGTATATATGATTTTTTAAAATCCTGGATGTTGATCTAAAAATGTGAGACAGAGCATATTGTTCTTCAAAATCTTTTTAGTGTATATGTAAGCAAAATAATGTTGAAGATGCATGGTTACTCTAAACCATGCAACTGTGTGTAACAGATTCTCAGCATCCCAGTTTACTTCCCAAAATATTTAAAACCATCAGTGACAAGCTATTTGGTGGAATGTTAAACAAGTGTTTCCTACAACGGAGTTAAGTCCCAAAATGCTACCCTCACTCTGAAAGAGTATAACCAAGTGAGCTAAGATAGTTTTTAAAAATGAAATCTAAAGGAACACGCCGATTGCTGTGTCCCACAAAGAACAGAGTTATGTGTACTCTCGGCCGGACGCCAGGAGAGGGCAGCACACAATGTCTGCTTAGTAAAAGGCGATGATGTGAGCTTGGTAAGCAACCTCAAGGAGCCAAGGATACTATTACAGCAGAAAAACATGCTCTCGGTTACTGTGTCATCTGCTTTACAGCTTTAACACAATGATGTGACTATGATCAAAACGTCACTTGGATGAAGACACTCTATTTGCCAAAAGTGACACAGCAGGCTCTCCAGGTCCAGCCCTTGGGACAGACTTTCCCAAAAAGGAATGCAGTAAGGCCTTGTCCATTCTGGGCCGGCAGTGCAAGGCCTGGCAAGGCAGGCAGCTAGAGAAGAGCCTTTGCTACTCACTCACAGGGGCAGGGCTACCGGCCCCCTCTAGTGGCCCGGTGCGGAACTTACCTACAGAGCACTCCCTCCGCAGCTTCTGAATCATCTGAAGTCCTTGCGAAGTTTCGCACAGGAAAGAAACACTAACCTTGCGCAGGCTGCCTCTAAACGAGCCTGCATGGGGACAAGGCACCACCTCTCAAAATGTGCTAGGCACTCAGAGCGCTCCTGACAACACAGGGCTCTGCGGAGCCCTCAAAACGGCCCTGCCTGCACTTCCTGGAGCACGCCAGGAAGGGCTGCCGAGAAGCACCTCTCTAGCCAAGGTCCCCAAAACTACCACAGTGGCATCTCTCACTCAGAATGCACCTGATCACTGTACTATCACACGAGGGGAAAGTAAGCTCCAGTTACCACCATCAAACCTCAAAATCGAACCACTCAACAGTCTGCGTTCTCTTCTGCCGATCCATAAAACTCAATCTCATAGCTCCGTTGTCTATGGGATCTTGGGGCAGAGCACTTCTTGCCATTTCTATGACCTGCAAAGTTACAAAGTAGTTTCTAACTCAGTGCATCAGGCACTGAGAAAGTTACGATACCAAACAGTACAAAGCGGTCTTCCTGTTTAAGAATGGGTGTGTGGGGACCCCAAGAGTAGGAATCCAGACTCAAGTTTCCGTTTTCCATGAGTACACTGGGTGGCAGAGGACTCTCAAGAATATGCGACCCCCTAGTCATGACCTGATGTGTTTAGGAAAATAACTATTTATACATCGTTAGCTATTCATTAAGATAGAAGATGGGGCCTGGTATTCAAATTGCTGTATCTGTGCCCCTAGGAGAAATCTTCTCTAAAGTTACCCTTCATTACAGCATCTTAATGTAAAACAAACTACACATTATATTTTACCTCAAGTCCTATTAGAATGAGCCCCATGCAATTTTAATTATTTTATCACAAAATATACCATAATACATAAGTGTAGTTAAAATCTGCACCGTTAAATAATTATAAAGTGCACGTTTTGTAACCACCTCCAGGGTTAAGAAACAGGCACCGCCAGTCCTTGGAAGCATCCAATCTCCACGTGCCTGTGAGCACTTTCTGCTTTCTCCTACAACAGTTTTCAACCTCTGCTCTGCTGACACTTTGTGCATAGTAATTATATGTTTCTGGCAGGGAGGCACGAGAGGTTTAGCCATCTCTCTGACCCGCTCCAACTAGATGCCAGGAACCTTTCCCCAGCTGCAATGATAGACGATGTCTGCAGACATTGCCAAATGTCCTGTAGGGGGCAAAATCACCCGCCCCCGTTGAGAAGCAACGTCTCAAGACAAGTTGCCACAATTTTTGTGACAACCTTCCACAAAAACTTGTAATGTTTTAAACACTTTTTTTGGAGGTGGAGATAACAGCCAAAGAAAGTGCATAAAACATGACGACTACAAATATTTGCAACTGCCAGACAGGTGAAGGAACCAGCCACATTCACTTGTTTACATCACCCCAGAAATTCCTCCGGCACCCCTCCTCAATCCCAAATGCTCTCCCAGCCAAAGGCATTACTGGTGTGGCCTTCAAGGTGGAGTACTCTTTCCCTGTTCTTTAGAATAATCTGACCACCTAAGCGTGGCACCTTAACATCAGAGTATAGCCTGGTATTTGCAGTTTATGTAAGCGCGACCACATCAGATCCATACTTTGTGTCTACCTTCTTTCCGTCAACATTAAGTTAAGGAACCCTCTATACTAGGGGACCAACTGTAATTTGTGGGCCACCTGCTTTTGCAAATATAGTTCTATGGGGACACAGCCACATTCACTCCTTTACATACTGTCTTAGGGCTGTCACTTCCCAATAGCCCAGCTGAGCAGTTGTGACAGAGGCCTGTGCCCTGTAAAGTATTTCTGTGCAGCCACTGACAAAAAGCATTCTGTATCCATGCATGGAACTGTATTACATTTTTCTTCACATTTATAAAAACGGCTGTGTACTTCTCTATTCTACTGGCGGGGGCATCTGATTATGGCCAGTCTGAAGATACTGCGAACAGTGTCCCCACATTCTAGTCCATGTCTCCCAAGACACACGTGCACAGCACCCACCGGATAGGAATACAAGGCGATGCTGATCAGTGGTTGTAAGTAACCCCGTCTGATTCCAATGAGCCTATTAACCTACGCTCTGCAGCAATCCCCACTGTTCCGCATCTGCAGCAGGACTTGACACTGTCAGTCCTCCGAATTCCAGAGGGTATGCTGTGCTATCATGCTGTTTTATCCTGCACTTTCCTGATGACTGAAGGGACAGTGTGTCTTGTCGCCAGTTTCTTGGGCACTTGCATACCGTCTTTTGTAAACTATCTGATAAAGACCCGTTTTGGCCAGGCACAGTGGCACACACCTGTAGTCTCAGCGAGTTGGGAGGCTTAAGTGGGAGGACTGCATGGGCCCAGGAGTTCATGGCAGAACTTTATGATACTTGAGCAATGTGAACCTCCTACACGAATTAAAAGGTGAAGCAAACCCCAGTAGGAAGGATCAACGTAGAAAAGGCTTCTGCAAATGGTCCCATATGGTATTTCTTCTCTGTATTTTAAAAGCATCCTTTGGTCATATGCAACCATCCCTATAAAAATGCCTTCACTATGTAAGGTGTGAACTGAATGCACTTATCTTGCCATTCTCAAATGGTGATGGGGGAAAAAGTGTCTGCTGATGACCAAAGGACCCTTAAAGGAAAACACCAACAAAATGTACACAGAGCTCAGTATATGTAACAATTTTAATCAACTGACTTTCAGATACAATAATGCTTTCTGTAAAGAGCTGATACAAATATTTTATACTGAAAAATTATGCTTCCTCTAAATTCAGTGACTATTTCCCTACCTGTGGCTTCCTGCCCATGGCAAGTGCTCAGTTCAGCCAGAAGCTGGTTGAAATCATCCTGATGAGCAATCCAGTTATCCTGAAAATACCAAAACGAGTGAGAGGCAAGACTGACACAGGATATCTTTTAATCATTTTTTTAATATTAAAAGTGTTTTGTTAAAGTCACATAAGAAATTTAAGTATGTTACACTATCTTAAAAGCTACAACTGATACATTTTAATAGAAAAACTCTTCTCTCATCCCACCACCCTCTGCCCAAGCTTACTGCCCTCATGAATTAAGAATCTAAGAGAAATAACCATAAAATAGTTTTTGCAGTCCTTCGTCTAGAATGCTTACATAATATAGGTTAGTATCACCTTCCTACAAAATTTCTTTATTCTTTTCTATTTAATAAAACAGTTTATTAGTAACCTTGACTGCTGATTATAAAAATTCAGTGTAAAAATTCAATATATTGAAAAGCACCCCCCCCTGCATTGTTATACCAAATGTAGAGCAGATTGCTAATCTAGAGAGAACAATCTTCAATTTATACCCAGGTACAGTGGTTTACTTACCCTCTCCCCTCTTCTCATAAGAACCTAAAACAACAACAAATAAACACATACCAAAAAAAGGGGGGGGCAGGGATATAGCTCAGCAGCATAGTGCCTGCCTGGCAAGCATGAGGTACTGAGTTCAATTTCCAGTCCCAAAAAAGAAAAAGTCAAAAAAATTTGAGGGAACCTTTCCATACAGTACACAGGTAGTTCAGTGTCAATAATTCACATATTGCAACAAAGTATATAGATACAATTCTTTTACAAAACTTTCAGTATCAGAAATGGAAATCAAGGCCATCAGAGTCACAGCTTAAACAATCACATAAAGGAAATCTAAATACACTGAAATATATTCTGTGCTTCTGAAAAGGCTCTGCATTGTATATAAGAAAGGACAACCACACTTCCTTAGAGCGACAAAGACCACTGACTTGAGAATTCACATAACTGCAGTTTCTGGGGCTCCTGGGATGTCCTCCTGGTGGAAAAGTTCTCCAGTGACCACTCCAGATGGTTCTTCCTCAGGTGTGGTTGCTCTAAAGACTACTTCTTTGTGCCACCTGTCCCTGGGAATTTTCAGTATAACCTTTACATTTTCACCAGTGTGCCAAGAGTCCTGGTTCTTCCAGATGAGGTCGATGTGAGGGCTACCAGCATTTGCAGCCCAAATTACAACAGTTTCGCCTGCCTTCAGTGGACATCCGACTGATGCCTCCAATTTTTCTGGTTCAGCTTCTCACAGGTTGATCCTATCTGGAAGTATGATTCATGTGAATAAATTTTCCATCAACACCCATCTCTTCAATGCACACATTCTCAGTGGCTGAGGCAGAACGAGAGAGGCCAGCACTACTGCTTGTCTCTGATTCTTCTACCTCACCTCTTTTCCACTTTCCTCTAGCTGTGTGCACACTACAATGCGAGATGCTCAGGACACTGTCACAACAGAAAGGCCTGAAGACAGCTGCAACCTCCCTTCTTCACCTTCTGTCTTGGTTACTTTTTTCTCGTTGCTGGGACAAAATACCTGACGCCCAAAGTGAAGGAAGGAGAGGTTTATTTAGCTTACAGTTTCTGTGGATCTCAGTCCATAATCAGCTGGCTCCAAGGCAGGGTGGCATGGCACTGGGGCAACACTTCAAGGCAGCAGCCAGAGCAAAAGGAGGCAGCTGTTCATGGCAGCTGCAAGCGGCAAGAGCAAACCCCCATTCCGACCTTACATTGTATGTGGGCTCCACCCCTGGGCGGGTGCAGAACTCACACCACCAATCCCAGTGCTAGACAAGGAGTCAATCATAAACATTAGATTCAGCCGCTTCCATGACTACATGAGGCTTGGGGGGGCCATCTATATACAAACTGTAACACCTTCTAAGAGTTTCCTATAAGCACTGGTTTCTATGTCCAGGGCAAGTTTTACACCAAGAAGTTGTTCATAATCACTCGGCTGTGGCTACGTCCCATCCCTTATTTTTATCATTCCTCTCTGTCGGACAGTGTGCAACAAGAGTTGTCTTTCTTAAGCGAGCACCTCCTCCAACTCTTGAATCCTTTCCAAACATGCTCTAGACTCTTCCTGGAGATTGGCGCTGGGTAGAGAGGCTCTCGAGTCTCACACAGCTTTCCACCAGTCCCTCCTAGGCACTGCTGACAGCCTGGCACTCCCCAGTGTGGCGCAGCGAGTGTGCTCAGGCTCTTCCTCGGATGGCCTCACCTGGGCATCGCGCTCTCTCTCATCTCATGAAGGGCCTGAGCCAGCTCCTACTCGTATGCGACCTGATGTCCAGAATCCACCTATCGATGCATTTCATGCTTCCTTCTGGTCTCATTAAGCTCTTCACACGTTTGTAGGAAACTCTAAGTGGCCAGGAAGGCGCTGACAATGACTCTCCAAATCCACTGTAGGGAAAGGTTCATTTGCTATTTTTTTGGCAGCAGCTAAGGCTTCTAACTGGACAAACTGATCCTTCAGATCCTCCAAATCTCCTCTAAGCTTTTCTGTCACCAAGTGTAGTAGGCAAAGCTGCATGTTTACAGTTCAGTGCTGCTTCCTCGTCTCTTAAACTTGACCTAGACTCCATTAAGATCACATTCTTAATGTAACTGAGGAGCAGCTGGTCATGCGTGGCCCTACACTTGCTGAGCTTGAGCTGAAACCCGGGTGCTCATGGGCAGTGTCCAGATGCATTTTAAAGGGAATCTGACACTCATGAAACACTAATGATTTCATCAAAATATTTAAGTGGATTGAGGAAATTATATAAGCTTGAAATATTACCATTTAACCTGATCAGTACTAAAAAGGGGTCTTTTAGAAACTTAAGGTCTTGACTTCAAATGTGGATGATTTATCAATAATCAAGTAATGGTCAAGATAGGCAACCTATGTGCTAAATACTAAAATAAAGCAAAATAAAATTACTGCTTTTTTCTTGCCAGAGGAAATTAGGCAGTTCTGCCTTAGATTCTGCTGGACAATTAGGAGCGAAGCTTCCAGCCTGAACACTTTCTAAAGGAAACAATGGTGCTAAACAGGAACAGCATGGCAGGTCACCAGTTTTTAATTACAGTGTCAATGTTCAAAAGAAAATGTGAGTATATCCAAGTGCTATACACCAAAAGTCCGAAATAAACAACAGGAAAGGAAAAGAACTACTTACAGAACTTCCTAAACTAACTGCCATCAACTTTTAATAGTATAAACTAGTATCAGAATGCAGGTTAAGACAAAACATCCCAGGGCTATGTGCTGGGAGCTGACATAAAAAGTGGTGGCTTCTGTCTACCAGGCCCACACGAGCTGGCTGATCTGGTTTATAAGATCGGCATTTCAAGCAGTAGTGACGGCAGCTGGTGGGGATCTCGGATGACAGGCCTGACTTTCAGCATTCCCAAACTTTTGCTTCCAGTTGGAAACAAACCTTTAATTTGGTACCCACAGAACCTGTTTGAGCACGTTAGATTTGAAGAAGTCACTGTGGTTACAACCAAGGACGTCCAAAAGGCTCCAAGTACAGAACTCAAGATAAAACGAAGCCGGACATTGTGTACATTCCTGATGAAGCTGACACGGGAACTGCAGATTCTCTGCGCTACACATACCCAAAACTTAAGACAGATGTGTCAGTCCTGAGCTGTGATCTGACAACAGATGTTGCCTTATATGAGGTCATGGACCCGTTCAGAGCTTGTGATGCATCACTCGCCATGTTAATTAGAAAACAAAAGGGCAAAAAGAAAACAGTGGAGCCATGTGACTTCACTGGAGTGGACAGCACAGGAAAGAGGCTGCTTTTCGTGGCTAACGAAGCAGACTTGGATGAAGAGCTGGTCATTAAGGGATCCATCCTGCAGAAGTACCCCAGAGCACATTTCCACGCAGGCCTCGTGGATGCCCACCTCCACTGCTTGAAAAAAAAAAGTATGTTGTAGATTTCCTAATGGGAAATACATCAATCGCCTCTATGGGGAGTGAGCTAATTCCATACCTAGTAAGAAAAGTTTTCCTCAGCTTCCTCACAACAGGGACAAGATAGAGAGGAGGATTTAAAGAAAAAGGAACTGAAATCCTTAGATATTTACAGTTTTATAAAAGAAGCCATACTCTGACCTCAGCCACTTATAACACCTGCTGACATGCCTGTCACAGAGACAGATGGGAAGACTTGTCCAGATCATGGGTGCACTGCTACATGTGCATCATGAAAGAGGGGCTCTGCTCACTTTACATGGAAGCAAACAGACTGATGCCTAAATTGCTGTCTGTTCTTTGTCCAGAAGAATCACTGATCCATTCATCAGAACAGATTGCCAGTGAACACCTGGTTGGAGTTGACGGCCTCACTGGACCAGATACACAGGTGGAGAGAAGTCATCAATTAAGTGCACAGTCATTGGTTCCTCCTGTCTCATAAGAGACAGGATAACTGTTAAAAATTGCCTTCTCATGAACTCAGTCACTGTGGAAGAAGGAAGCAACATCTAGGGCAGTGTCATCTGCAACAATGCTGTGATTGAGAAGGGAGCAGACATTAAAGACTGACTGGAACTGGCCAGAGGATAGAAGCTGAAGCTAAACAAACAAAGGAGGTGACTGTGGGAAATGACCAGCTCATGGAAATATGAATTCTGAGCAAGTCGGACTCCTTCCTTTTGGCATCCACAACTACAGATGTTGGCTGGCCCACCTGTTTGACTCTGTATTTATTTTCCAATAAAGAAGAACTTCCAAACACACACACACACACACACACACACACATACACACACGATAAAACATCCTTTCTGTCCTGAAAAGAAGACTTCTGGCAAAGTTTAGCAGTAGACCTTGCTTGGATCTCTTAGGTATAAGCAGGTAAGGAACCCAAGAGGACCAAAAGGCAGGGTGATGGATGGTGTGTCACACAAAGATGCAGCAGCCAACACCAACACTATACATTTCAATAGTCAAAACTGAGTGAACTGAAATTCTCACATTACCAGAACCAAAGTCAATTAAGCAAAGAAAACACCAGAGGGCACACTGTTGCTTACTTCATTATTGATGGTGGCTCCAAGTCCCAGGTGGTTATTTTTAACTTGAACTTTAATATGCTCCGTGGCTCCTTGCTCCTGAGCCCCCAAGCCCTGTGAAGAGTAAACACAAAGCAAGTTAGCATTTTTATTAAGTAGAGTTCAGTTATTTCCTCCTTCACCAACCAATTAATGACTAAACATCTAGGGTGAGGCACTGTCCTTGGCCTCAGAGAAAACACAGTCGTCAATTCTTAGAAGATAACATCTTACACCAAGAACACACGTGTAGCAGTGAACACCAATTCTACAACCAGAGACCAGACATGAGGACCCCGCAGACAACAGGTAGAAAACATCTTGGGCTGGTGCTCAGAGCAGGATGCTATTACAAAACTCACAGAAGCCCATGGGAGGTGTCACAAGCCCACAATTCCTTCCATCATTTAATGTTACAAAAGGACACCAGGGAAAGAGAGACGGGCATGCCAGGGCCCCTGCAACAGTTAACATTCACTTGTAAGGCTCAGTCAAGAAAACAGCAAGTGCAGAGTCTAATGGCTTGGTGTACTAGATGGTGGCTTCCGTAAGGGAATAAAGAGAAAATAGGTTGATAGGAAGGGGCTGGACCTAGCAGGACTTTAGGACTATGGCACACATTTGGATTTGATTTTAAAACCTCTTGGAAAGTACTGCATCTTAAGCATATTCTAAACAACCACTCTGGCTGTCATAAGGCAAAGGTGAACCAGAGGAAGAAAAGAAGGGAGGCACTGAGAGTGCTAGGGGGACAAGGTCAGGTGATGACAGTGGTCCCGGCATTGGTCTACACAGAGAGGAATGATGACTGGAGATGCAGGAAAGAGAGAGAGGAACCAAGTTCTCTGGCTTAAATACATAGGTAGGTATATACATGGGCAGATGGTAACATTTCTGAAGATCAGGACAACTCAGAAAGGAAAAGATGTAAGGGGTCTAAGAATTTTAGAATAAAAACGATACCCTTGAGATGTGTTCAAGTAGAAAAGCCAAGCAGGCTGATTCATTTACAAATTGGGAGCTCTGAGGACAGAAATGAATGCCACATAATAGAAAGCACAGCATGGCAGTCAGTGAAATCACTGGAGCCGTACACAGATGAGGGCTTGTGCCAAACCCCAAGGAGCTCTAAAGCTCAGAATGTCTGGAGGAAAAAGAGAAAGCAACAAACTCAGAAGTGGCTGGTGAGGCCAGAGAGAAAAAGAGGAGGAGTATCGTGGATGCCAAGACACAAGCATTACAAAGGAATAGTCCATGACATCCGATGCGACTGAGGGCTACATCATGTGAGAACAAAACGGCTCAGTGCACCTGGCAAAAGCACGCCAGACCTTGACTGGAACGGTACACACGTGCAGACCCTGCACACGCCCTGCCAGCGTCAGCAAGAGACAGGCTGGGAGGAAAGGGGAAAGGACACAGTCGAGCCACAGGAGGAAATTAAACATTCTCCCTAGCAAGATAAGACCCTGATGGTAAGCACGATTCCACGTGTGACTAAAAAGCCGTATTGAAGAAAGAGACGAACCACAGGGGCTTAAATGAAGAGAGCTGACACTCATGCTCAATTCTAATTTCATCATTTGGTCACTACAATTTATTTCCCCTGAATTACTTATTGATCCACAACAAAAAACTCCTACCACACTTCTAAGAAAAATGATTCCTAATCTCTTGCCATGGCTCAGGTGGTTTTTTGCTCTTTTTGTTTTGTTTTTGCTTTGCTTTTCTCCAAAATACCTTTCCTTTAGACCACCCCATCTTCTCTAGCATCCTCTGGCCAAACTTGGAATCATCATTACTCCACGCAGTGTTTCTTGGATCCACAGCCCACTTCTGCTTTCGCCGACCTGTAAATGAAAAAGGGGCCCATCAACCTTTTGAACTTGGGAGAAACACGCAAATACAGACCCACTTGCACACAATATGATACACGCTTTATTACATACAGATACCAGACTGAACCCCGTATGCAGTAGGAGAGGGGGCCATTTTCCTTGTTTCCCTAATAACTATGTGTTCTTAATATACGAACTGACTTTGTAAATATAATTGTTCCCTCTAAGTGTGACAAAGAAAACACACATCCAATTTGCCACTAGTTAGGCCTTCTACACTCAGCCATCAGTTGCAATTGAAAGCACCTATGGACACCAGCACTGTCATCACCATCAGTAGCAGTAGCGAGAGCCCTGCTCACAGCTATTCTTGCCAAGGACTGTGTTCCAAATGCTATGTGTATAGTACTACACATGTGCCATACACATCATCTATATACATAATAAATTTAGTTTTCACAGTACGCCAATGAAGGGAAGTAAGTCTTAACAGCCACCTTTCAGATAAGAAAATTTGAAGCTTGGAGAAAGAAATATTCCTAATGTTCCCAAACAAAACCCAGACCCTTTACACAAACCAAGGTTCTACTGACATCAAAGCTCATATTCTTAATCTACAACATACAACAGTCATTATGATCTCAGGATAGTCAACTGTACTTTCATTATGTGTACAATCTATACATGACAGCTTCCTCTCTCACTGAAATGCCCTGTACAACAGAACTGATTCACTGAGCTTCCGGAATCACTGATCTATTTCACTTTTGGCACTTAATACACTATTACATTAGAGCTATTTATGCCCATCATTTATGTTTCCTGCTAGACCATAATCTCCTTAAGGGTCATATTCATTTCTTTTTCTTTATGTTTCAAGTGAAAACAACATTTTACATGTAGCAGGCCTTCAATAAATAAGTGAATGAATGAGAAAGAATGATGGGAAGGGAAGAAAAGAAGAAAAGGGAAAAGAAAAAAGGGAAGGAATATAATTGAATTAAGGAAATTGCTTTGAGTTTCACCAAACTATTCTTTTAAATGTATATAAATAATTGAGCTCTAGGAACTTGAGTTCATTGCTGAAGCTTTAAGAAAAATTACTGCAGAGAAAGAATCACAAAGATTCACCGAATAAAAATATGACACCTAAAGCCAACCGTGGGAGAATCAATCTGAAGATTTCAGAGTCACTATCGCTCACCCACTGCATCGACTGAAGCTCACTCACTATCAACCTTGGCGTCTGACCTTGGCAGTGTCACAACACAATTAACCATAACACAACCTCCAGTCAAAGGGGCTCTCTGTGCTGCATGTAAAATCAATACAGACCCTTAACTATACACACTCTAGCAAATACAAGAAATGCTTTGCATGCATACAGGCAGAAAAAAGTAAAATGAACGGGACTCAAATTTACAGTGTTCTGCAAGAAAAAGATGACCCAAAAATCTCTACCAGGCAAAGTTACCACTTACTTATCTTGGTAGGTATTCAGGATAACACCATCTCTACCAGTAAACACACCAGAGGTCAGACTTGCTAATCAATACTCTGTATGTAGTCGATCCTGGCGAATCAGAGTCCAAAGACAGTGCTTGCCAGGGGTCTCTGTCCACAGCTGGAATGAAGGAGGTGGCTCAGAGAATGACTGACCCTCCCTTTACACTAAGAAACCCATGTTGCATGTCTAAAGCCAACAGACTGCAATGCTCCACAAGATTAGCTACCAGAGGTCAGGGAAGGGCTGGCATCCTCTGCCAAGGAGGCCACCACAGAGTCTCCCAAATGAGGGTGCTAGGGGAAAGGGCGCTCTTCACCTAAAAGGCAACACGTCAAAAACCACTTAACAATGAGAATTTTCCGGGAACTTTAACGTAAAAATGTGCAGAACCTCTTGAAGGGAAAACCAGCCATACCAGAATCCCAAACTTATCAGACCGGACTCCTACTTTCTTTACTCTTGTATAAGTTTCCAGATTTGGGAAATTCTGGCAAGACTGTCTCTGTGCCCAGTATGCTCACAAGGTCCCAGGTGCAACCCCTAGCACCACACACACACACACACACACACACACACACACACCAGGACCATCTCTGTCCTGTTCCGCCTGAATCACTGTCCTCCTGTCCTGGTATTCCCGGTTTGTTTTAGTTGCTCACACGTCAGCCTTGCTAAGGCTGTATGCAGAAAAGAGCTAGAGCAGACCTGACTGCTGACTCTGAAAGGCTTGCTGACAAGGTCAGCCACTGCTGGGAACTTGGATTTTAGGCAGGTTCCTACCATTCTTCTAAGAGTGATAAACTACACAATTGTTATGCAAATGATGTCACTCAAGAGTCTGCTTACTTTCTGAGTCCTGGCTGAAGAAATGAAGCAAGTCATGTGTGATACTACTAGGAGAGGATTCTGGAAACGTGTGCCCAGTTTCCCCTGTACTTCACTCGCCTTTCTTTCTTTTTCACGCGTTTTGCTTTGGCATTCTTTAGTATTGTTAGCATAAATCCGAGCCCTATTCCTATATGCCGAGTCCTGCATCTGAATCCAGCAAACCACTGAACTGGTGGGCCTGAGGACTCCAACACAACCTTAAACAGCAGTGCAAGGAACAGCGCTGGGCCTATGGGGGAGAACTCTGCATCTGCCCAATCACTGTCTGGCATGAGGTGCTCAACCAGCCTCTAGCGGGGGCTCCTCCTACTTGGAGATGTAACTGTGAATAGTACCCACCGGATGCATTTGGATGGGACAGCTCCAAGGGACTTCACTTTTCAACCACCCCATGTCTGATATCTCATGGTTTATGCCACTAATAAGCTAACTTGACGGGTACACTGCATTCCAACAGTCAGGGACATAAGGTCCTTTTTATTTCTCCAAAGATACTTTCAGATACTGAAGAGCTCAAACTATACCATCCACAGTCTTATTAAAAAATTATTCAAGACATATTTAAGACTGAGAAAAGGGCAATATAAAAATTTTAATGCAGTGAGCATTCAAATTCATTAACTATAGTGTTATGATTATAAAATGACAAGTGTCAAAAATGGTCTTGAAAAGGAAAACATCTATGAAAAAATTAGTATCTTGATAAATACTCTGAGTCTAAAATGGTGAATTACATAAAGACCAGGAAGTAAGGGTGATAAATAAAATTCTTGTCTTACATGAGACAGATCCAATAGAGTAGGATTTGATAATTAGAGAAATACAAGCTAAAGAATGTTTTTGAAAAACACAATGAAAACCACTAGTAATTTAAAAACTAGAAGGCGGGGTTGAAGGGAGGGGTCAGGGAATGGGGGAAAAAAACCAACTTATATCATGTACAGGTACAACTTCTATGATGACTGTATGATGACTGCAATTGTTATGTATATCTAAAATGTACCAATAAAATGTAATTTAAAAAAATAAAATAAAAAATGAGACTAAGTGCCAGTATTGAAAATAAAAGAAAATATAGTCTACATGGAAAAGGGATGAAACACTATGTTTAATAAAGCAAAAAGTTTGCTAACATTAAGTAGGCAAAAATAAGTAGGATACAAAAGTGAATCTACAGAATGATCCCAATTTTACTTGTAAATATCAGAGAATAGTTTCTGGGTAGTGAAATTATGGGACTGGGAATTTCTTATTTTCTCATCTCTAAAATGAGAATACCAATCCTAAATATTTTACCATCAGATCCCATAAACATTAATTTAGCAAATTATGAAGAAGGGCTACACAAAATGTTATATATTATCATAACAAAGATTTAAAAACTTGGAGTACTGGAGGGGAGAGAACTGAAAATATTCGTGTCACATAAATTACTGCTATCTATACATAGCATTTCACATCCCTATACCACTTCGGACTTTTCAAACTGTTTTCAAAAAAACCATCTCATTGATTTTAAGCTAACCTCATAAAGACTGTAAGAAAATTTTAATAGACTTCCTGAAACTAATCAAGGGAACAGTAATAAACCAATAACACAGCCACGGCCAGTATTTCAAATGCTGAATTATACTTGCATTTATCAAAGCCTAAGAAAACCGGAAGAAATCTTAGCAATATAGCTTCTAATCTTGACTGCTTATTTTTGGTGATGAATAAATGAGAATCCACAGGGTCACCATCTAAAACATTTTCGGTTGAGTTCCTATTTAGAAATAACTGAAAGTCGCTGCAAAAAATGTACAGACAGAAAACTCCATCAAGTTTGCTACTTTCTAACTCAGTGACTTGGAGTAAATTATTTTCCTCTGAACTTCAATTCTTGCTACCGTAAAATAGGGATGGTGCCTAACCCATTTCGTTTTCTACTCCTAGTGCTTTGGTGGTCCCTTAGATAACAGGATGAGGCCGACATTAATTTCGCAAAATTCCTACGCAGTTGCTGCCGGTCTGTTAAATAAGCCATTTTGGTCCGCGGCTCACTGCACAACTACTAAAATGTTCAGGGCCAGCTCTTCATGAGTGTGACACGACTGCCATCTGGTGGCAGCAACCTCAGGTACAGGTCCCGTTGCGAAGTTACAGGGCCTCTCCCAGCGAGCGGGAAATAGTAAGTTTCACTCCAGATGGAAAAACGTTAAAAAGCGAACAGATAGGATGGAACACTGCGGTCAACACACGAGTAGTGAGCGGGGTAACTGCAACTAGCGAGGACGCACCCTCACGTCTGAGAATCACGCACTGGCCGGCACCCCACCCCAAAGGCTACCTTTCGGTGTCCTGATGCTTCCAACCCGTTTGGCTTTTCTTTTTCTGCGTGCTGACACATATTCAACAGCTGGATTCACCGCCTGCAGGGACCCTTCTGGCCCACCTTCTGTTATTAAACCTGCGTCAACTGAGGCCCGGGGAACTGCAGGAAGCCACCCGGGCTTCCAAGGCCGCCAGAGCAGGGCGCGTCCCGGGACTCGGCGTCCCGCCTTCTGTTCGCACCCACCTCGCGCGCCCCAGATCTGGAGGACAAGAGTCTCAAGGGGACACTCGGGGTCTCTTCCACCAGCAGACCGGCGGCTAACTTCCGGGGAAGGCTGGGCCGCGGCTTCTCCGCAGCAGGCAGGGCGAACCCAGCCGGGCTTCCCGGCCCGGTCCCCTGATCTCGAACGCCCCCGACACGGACGCCCCCAACTCGCCGCGCGGGGAGAATCCTGCCACTGCCGCGGCGGCCGCGCGTCAGCCGGTGGCTTTTCCTTCGCGCCAGACTCGGCCCACCGCGTCCGACACTTACGCTCAGCCAGCATCGACATGTCGCCAAGCCTGCTGCTTGCGGGCCTCCGAACTGGCGCGACCGTGGTAACAGGGCTAGGACAGGGGAAGGGAGCGGAAGCGCCGGACGCACACGCCGGGTGCGCTTCAGCGGTCGAGGCGTGTGCTGATGACGTCACGGCGCGCGACCCGCTGCCTAACGCGGGGCGGCGAGAGGCGGAGCCCTTGCGGTGAGGGAGGCGTGGCTACCCAGAGGGACGCAGAGAAGCGTAGTGGTTCATTGGCTGAGACCTCCGGGCCTCCACCCTGCCCTCAAGCAGCTGCCAGTCTAAGGCGGGACAGATAAAAGGTGAAGGACAGTCCTTAGGGTCATTGTCCTATGAAAAGTGTGCACAAAGAGTTGGAGAAACTTGGCTGGAAGGGAAAACTTGGCATTGTGGTGTCCTCTTTTGTTCATGCTCTACCTCCCCCCCTCCCTCAGGAAGGGACGGATAGGTGATACCGTGTATAGATCTGATATCTTTCTATCGTTGTATGGAATCATGAACAAATTAGTTAAGCAGATAATAATTTTGGGAAAACATCGTCTCTCCAAATGTGGTGCAAAGACAAGTTTTTAATTTTTCCAACGCAACACGTGCACTTAATTTTACTTTCATCATATCCATCTCTATATCCATACCAGCTCCTACTACAATAATTTTGAGTGTGGTCAGGGCTCCATAGATGTTTACAAATTTTAATTAAAGTGCCTGTGTCTCCAGGGGAGTTGTAATGAGTTTCTAGCAGTGAAAATTTCAGGAAGACAGTAGGGAAATGTTTTTGGACAGGGGTCTCTCAGGTGAATTTCAGGTGACAGTCCACACAGTTTTCCCTGCATATATGGGGGGTGATCAAAGCACCACTCAGATGCCCAGAGAAGCTATGCAAAGCTTGTTCTTAATAAAACTCGCCCTTTAGGGGTCTAGACTAACAAGATAACTTATTTTATTTCATAAAAAGTAGAACAAACACAGAAGAGTGTTTACTGTCAGTAACTCCTCGGAAACAGAGGTAAGGAAGGACAAGTTAACATGGTTTCTATGGGGAACAGCTAAGTCGTAGCATAGACAATAAGATTAAAATAGAGATTTGGACTTAGTAAGGCAGGATCATTGAAGTTTTAGGATAACTAGGAGATTTGTTTAATTATAACAGTGAAAAGGCAGTTATACGCAGAAAATAATGAGTTCGTATTTTTCAAGTCTCACAGATTTTGGTCTGTGACTCAGGAAGATAAATATGGTCAGAAAGGTTGAGGCAGAAGTCTGTGATGTTGCTGCTGTAGTCCAAGTGATGGGTAGTCAGAATGAGACCATGACTGAGTGTGGCAGACTGGTGCCACAGTTTCTTTCCCTCACCGCCACCACTGGAAATGCTCTGAAAGAAGCCACAAAGCAATGTTGTAGAAGGGGCTCTACATTTAGGTGAATCCAAAGTTTGCTCCAGTTCTAACATCCTCTATGTCTATGAAATATTGATGAGGATTATAGCAATTTTATGTATTCAGAAAACAGAGCTGGAGCTTGTCAGTTAAATTTCCCTTACTCCTTAGAGACACCAGCCTGATACAACACAAAAAACAAAAACAAGCATTATAATGGCAGTCAGGAAACCTGAAATCCCAAATTCAACTACGGGTTTGGCATTGTGACCTTGAGCAAGTCATCTCACCTCTTTTGATATCAGCATTCCAATCTATATATTAAAAAAAGTTGAATGATATTCAGGGTGGTTTCCATGTATAACAAACTTTCAGAAAATTAATCCAAAAAATACAACTCAGTAGTCTTACCATTAGTAAAATATAGCATAAGTGTTCAGAGCTTACATTTAGAAACAAGACTTCCTGGATTCAAATTTTAGCTCTGTCACTCACCAGCTTTGCTGATCTTCTGTATATTGGGCTGAATACTTCTCTCCTCCGTGCAGCTATTCTTCATCTGTAAAATAGGAAGAACAGTGCCTACTGTGTAGAGTTGTTACAGGGAGTAATGCAATGCTACCTGTCATGTGCTAAGAGTGGTATTTTGCACATAGAAAACTCTCAGTCATTATTATATTAAGTAAAGTAGAGGTGAGGGTGATTATACCAACAATTCTTTATTGTCTCAAGCATATACTAGGATCCAAGGTTACGAAGGTGCACATAAACAATCGTGTCCCCTATCCTCATAAAGTTTGTGTTTTAGAAGGGAAGATGATGGAATCAAATAACCATACACATTAATATAATGAATACTATTAAGAAGTGATTTGTGTGGCTAGAAAAGAATATAACATAGAGACAAAAGTTAGGAAGCATGTGAGTGTTGATGTGAATTGGAGCCATAGGTTGTGATGTGAGCTATAGGAGCTCAAAGCAGAAAGTACACCACAGCCAGGAGCAGCATAATGCAGAATTCCTGAAGACAATGATAGCCTGAGATTCTTCCTCTGGGTTTGCCAAAATTTTATGACATCGTGCTATAGCCACCACAAAAGGGTTGTTGAAATCTGTAAAACTCAACCCTCAACAATCATGCCCACAGATCCAAATTAATATTGTGATGGCAAAGGACACACCCAATTTCCTCACAGTCTTGTAACTTCAGTTTATTGCCCTAACTGAACCTCCCCAACCTTTGAGTGAGACAGTGACAGTTTAGTTTCTCACATCCTGAGATGTTTTCAAGGACAGCTGGTGGGGAAGCGGAGGGCAGTGGGGCTCTGGCAGGGAGAGGCTGCAAAGAGAAGGAGTAGAAGGAGAGTGGAGGGTGGATGATGACAGTAGAATGGGATGGTGACTGACTGAGTCACCCTCTTGAGATTTCCAGACCTGACAATTGGTGGTGGCTTCCTGCTTTGACAATGGGAAAGGCAGAGTGTCCACCATGCTGGTGATGAGTGGACACCTTGGAATCAACCGAGGACGCTTTCCAGGCCCTGCTGTTGGCGCCCTTCTGTAGAGCTTTCTTTCTGATTTCTGGTGCTCACTGGCTAGTAGCCTGAGCCCAGGAAGCTCTGCTGGTATGGTCTGTCCCCAACCCCCTTGATGGATGCCCTGGGTGTGGTGATTGGTACAATGAGTCCTCAAGTTAAGGATTCAAATCTGGCTTTGATGCTGCAGTTGTGTCCCCACTCTGATTCTTCATCTGCTATTCTAGGAGATTGCTGTGAGGACTCAGAGTGGACACATGGATGCCTGAAAGCTGCAGCAATCTAATGCTGCACATAGCTGCTGCTTGAAGCCTAATTCCTCTCCATCCTGTTCTTTTCCTCTCCCTCTGCACTTACCAGCTCCTGAACCTAGGCAGCTGATCAGTAAATTTCCTGTGTCTTGGTGTCTCCATCCACTTGATAGATGGTACCTGCCTCAAAGGTCCTATGCATGCCCTAGTGAAGATGTGTGACTTACCCAAAATTATATGTTGGGGCCTAATCCCAAATATGAGGGTATTTGGAGCTGATTAGGTCAGGAGAGGATAACCTTTCTGAACAGAATAAATGCCCTAATAAGAGACCACAGGGGGATCCCCATCCCTGCTGCTGCCATGTGAGGACCCTGTCCGCTAAGAAGTGGACCCTCCTCACTGGACACAGTCCCACTAGCACCTTAATCTTAGACTTCTAACCTTCTAAACTATGAGCCATACATTTTTGTCATTTATGAGACTGTTCACTCACTTTGCATATTTTGTTGTAGCAGCCCAAAGTGACTAAGACTATATATATGGTTAAATAAAGTGACACATATAATTCTGGACAGAGCGTGACATACAGAAGGAACTCAGGAAATGGTCTGTTGGCATTCAGGTGCACACAGTTTTGAGTGTTGTTGTTGTTGCTGCTGTTGTTTTATTTTATCTGTCCACGTCACCTAGGCCACTATCTTGATGTGTCCACTAATGGTTTCAGTGTGGTGACAGATGAGAGCGATTCTCAGGGACACGGGTGAGAACCTCTGGACAGAGAACTCCTCCGTGTTGGTTCCTTGTTGAGTCCCTTGGTGATGGAGGAGCTGGTGAAGAAAAGCCACGATCACGAAGCACAAATACCGAGAAGGTTCATTTTATAGAAATCCCTGTAAGTCCTGCAGCAGATTTCTGATTTATAGAGTTCATTTATATTTAACCCTTTTAGAAAACTGTCATGAGGAATATTATTAAGTAAATAAAACTATTTGCAAAATTGTAGTCACCTTGTTTTTTTTTTAAACTCACTTTAAGAAAAAGTATGTACAATGGTTACATATACACTTAATATAGGCTTGGGAAATGTGGAGAGAATATCTCAGACTATAAATACTGTTGTTTTCAGCAAAGCAAAAAATGGAATTACAATTTTTACAGCATGAATTTTTGTATTATCAAAACTATTAAACAATCACACGTTTCTTTATCATATAAGAATGGTTTAAATATATCTATCCTACCTATTAATATGAGAAAGGACCACAGTCCCTTGGAATTTGTGGTCTGTCTGTGGGCTGGACAGATATAAGCATTTTGACTGGACATTTAACTCATCTGATCCCCTCAATCCAAGGTGTACTGGGAATCTGCTGTAAGCACCAACTTATTGGCAACCCCCTCACACCTTTAGGCCCCCCAGGAGCCAAGCAAATGCAGATCCACTGGAAATGGTAGCCAGCTGCAAAACCAAACCAAAAGCCATAATTCTGCACCCAAAGGTAGAAGAGCAAACTCTCCCACAGTCTTCTCAGAGTGAAGGCTCTGCGATAGGGCTACAGGAGTCCCTTCCAGCCCCAAGGCCCCCTGGTCTAGGGTGCTCACCCTCTGCCTCTCCTGACACCAGCTGTCTGCTGTCTGTTGTCTGCATCACATTCTGCTCTCTCTGTGTTTTCTTTCCTCTCTGTCTGCCATCACTTTCCCTGCAGGCGTTTAACTGTAGCTGTTGCCTGTGCTCCTTGGTTTCTCTTCCCCTTTCAGGGGTCTTTCTTTGGCACAATTTCTGTCTCCCCTGCTTCCAGATGCCCCTCCAGAGGTCTTCTGGATCTTGACCTCACACTCTCCTGCATCCTCTGTGGTTGTGTGTCTTGCCCCAGTACTGGCCAGGGCTCTCTCTGTCTTAGGGGCTTTGTTCCCCAGCATCCTGTGCCTGGGACCAGCCCTTTCACCCTTAACTAGACCCAACAGGGTTCTGTGTAGGTCCCCCACTGCACTCAGTGTGTCCCTTTTTGTTCCCAGGAGGGGATGTGCTGGGGACACTGATCCTCTGTGAGTGTCTGATGCAGCTGCTTGGCTGTGCAGGTGGGAAGAGTATAGGTCAGGGGGGTGGGCAACAGCCTGGGAACCAGGTTCAATGCTCACTGGGCCAAAAAGTCAGGCGGCTGCCTCTGCGGCTCTGCTCTCCTCTGTAAGAGGGAGAGGTCGAGAGCCCCCGGCCCAGCAGAACCATGCACTTGACCAAGAAAGATAAATGACAGAAGATGGAGCAGACAGGACCAAGGTGACTAAGAGTCAGTCTAAACAAGTCATCCATGGAACACCCGCCTACAATGCTAGTCTTTTTCATCCTTTCTTTCCTCTCTCCACGTCTCGAAGCCCAGGTAAGTGTGGAGCTTCAAAACAAGAGGACATGTGGGAGCGTTTTCTCTGCTGTGCTTGCCCTGGGTTAAGGCGAGGCGACAAGACTTTGCCGTGGCTTCAGGCTCCTCCATAGACGATCGCTGGAGGCCACTGAGGATCAGCCACGGGCGACCCTTCCTGACTGTTATTGAATCACAGCATCAGCCACCTTGGGCAGCCTCGCTCCTTCTGTTTTTTTGAAAATAACCTTGAATAGAGCTGTTGTTCATCATTTGCCTCTGTGTACGGAGAATTTATGAGTCAATTAGGAGGCCAGGGCAGAGGAGAAAGTGCGGTCAGTGCAGAATTCAAGTTTTCAGGGCGCCTGAGCAGGATGGTTAGGGCGCAGCAGGAAACTTACTCATCTTGGGATTTTGCCTGGAGCAGAAACTGGCCTTGCTCATAAAAGTTGAACTTGTAAATTAATCTTCATGGAAATAAGGGACAACTGAAAGAGAACCTGAGGTCATCAGGGTAAATTTCACATCCTATGCAAATATTCTGTGTTATTGAAAACTCTCAAGGCCTGGTGTCAGCTGGGTTAAGAGGTCTTATCAGCATGCTTCATCTGTGCCTTACACAACTGTCCCTCTTTCAGTTTTGATGCTGGTGGACCGGCCATCCAATCCCATCTACAAGTAACCTGGGCTTGACGGAGCATGCGTGTGCCTCTCCATCTATGAGCCCTACTGTGCTGTTTCCAGGGGAAAAGAAGCTGGGGTGGGGTTCCTGGGTCAAGACGTTTGTTTATGCACCAAAGGTAAAAGGAAAGATGTCACACTTCAGAGCGAAAGAAGGAGAGAGGGCAGGAGGGAGGAAGAGAGGAAGGCAGGGAGAGACAGAACAAGAGAATGGCGGAAGGAATGATTTAATTTCAGCTTCTCTTGGCTTCGGAAAAGTATGTCCAACAGGCCTCTGGGGTGTTTAACCAGAGGGCCCGGCCAGGGGCTGTGTTGGGGCTCCCTCTGTTGGAAGTCCTCCACTGGGGGTCCTGTGTTGTCTGAGTGAGGCAAATGGGCCAGCAGTTCACTCATTTGGCTACAGGGATTATGCACGATAGTCCTTCCCACCACCCCCACTGCCAGGGAACCCAGGAGCCCAAACTTGGCTTTATACATCACTGAGAAAAGAAGGCCGGCCCTTGTGGGGATGCTTGTGCCCACCTGTGTCCTGCCCAGATCCATGTGTTAAAATCCTAACCCCCAGGTCTATGGCATTAAGAGGTTACTAGGTCATGAGGATGGAGTCCTCAGTTCAATTCATGCCTTCATGAAAGAGAAACGGGAAACTTCCTGCCCACTCTACCACATGACAACACAGCAGGAGGCCTCACCAGAAACCAAATCTGATAGTAATGCACTCTTGTCCCAGCCTCCAGAGCTACAAGAAAGAAATTCCCATTGTTTCTAGGGCACTTGGTCTATGAGACTTTGTTATAGCAGCCCAAACGAACTCACACGGTCAAATTACACATCAACACAGAGTAAAAGTCCTAAATTCTGGGCCCATGTTCTCTAACAGCAAAATTCCAGTAAAGGGTCTTCTAGCCTTGTCTTCAATCCAAACATTCAGTAAAGTGGGGACACTTGATCTGGGAAGGGTCTTAGTTTAGGGTGACCAAACCTCCTGTATCTTTTTTTTTTTTGGGAACCCAAATCCTTGTAAACAGTTGAACCTGCTGCAAGCTGAAGATTGTGTGTCAGTTTAGTAAGAGTTTAGGAAAAGAGATTTGGGACTGAGTGTCCTGAGGAGGGCTTTCCATTCTTCCCCGATGGTCACATCCCCAAATTTGCTCTTTCATAGGACTAAAGAGACATTTATCTTTTATACCTGGTAACTGACTTGTTTCTGAAGTACTGGTTTAGGACTTGAAATAATCTGTTCATCAGTTCCCTGTCCAGGATCACAGAAGAGATGAATGATGGGTGGTGGAGTTCAGGAGGCAAAGCAGGGTTCCCTGTGCAGTGCTTCTCCCTGGAAAACAAGCCTGTACTCTGGGTGCCGCCCGGAGGGGGAGTTCAAGGTGGAAAGGCAGTGGTGGCGTTTAGGGCGGGAGGCAGGTGCAGAAAGTTGCAAGCGTAGGACGGGGAGAAGGGGGACATGGAGGGAGATGGAGCAAATGGTCAGTTGTCATTGATGCGTGGCACTCATCTGCACCATGCCTCCATCTGATCACAGCACCCTAGGAACACTGTATGGGGACAGCCTCCTGCTGAGAAGACCTGCCCCTACCTACATGCGTTCCTTGCAGGTCGTGCCCTGTCCTCGCCTCCCAAATGGCACAGTTTGGAAATGGACTCCATTCAAGCAAGCAGCAGAGGGAATAACATCCACGACTTGTGTGAGCACCACTTTGCTTGCCCGACAGGCTTTGCAAGCTGTGCAAGTGGGGCCACATGGATGTGGTTCCACTGGACACCTCTTGCTCCCTTCTTCCCCCACCTTCCCTCCCCCTTGCTCCCACCTGCCCTCCCCATCCCACCTTCCACCTGCCATCCAGCAGAGTTCAGACTGGGAAGGGTCATATTTGGTTCTGTGTTGCTTCTAAAACAGCAATCACAAACAATCCTAATCCAACAATGGGACCTTTTTGCTGGATGCTACAGGGCTTGGTCCAAAGACAATGTGCTCCAGGGATCCATTTGTAGAATTTCTAGCAGAAGGCATTAGTGGTGGGGAAGACACAACCCAGAACTTCTGGGTCTTTCTCCACCCTCAGACCTCCCTCCTAACACTGATTTCTCCTCTTCGGCTTCTTTTCACCTTAGCTTCTTTGGGGTTTTCCCTGCCTGGCCCCTTGCTTGGCTTCCAATTACTGGCCCACGTCTGGCTGCATGAGTGGGCTGTTCAGGGGCACACCTGGCCTTTCCTACCTGGCTGGGGAGGCCACACTCAGTGTAAAGCACCTCAAGAGGAAGTTGGTGCCTAGCAGGCCCCCCACTTACCTCCTGACCTCCCCCATACCATCTTGTTCTCTCCAGGCAGCTGCTGCCTCTAACTCCCAGGTGCAAGCTACTTCTACCCACACTGAGGCCAATTAGCACCCCAAGTTTTGCACCCCATGAGTATCTGTCCCTCCCCCACTATGCATAAAGAAAAAGGCACACACATATTATTAAAATGAACTGTTTATATTATCTCAGTTGAGTCAATACATTATAATGTATTAAAATGGAAAGGTACAAAATTGAAATAAATACTTTCTGATTCATGTATAAATCTCTTTTTTTGTCAAGATGACTTTTATCGTCAGTACATGTCACAAGAAAACATTTAAAATGACACCGAAACAATCATTGAAATCATGGTGCGTGGAGGAAAAAGGTAAAGAAAACAACCATTGGCTTGTTTTGGCATGAGACCATGATGCAGTTTGGGTTCCCCAAAACCATGTGAAGGGTGATAAAATAGAAATGCTCAGAACTGACTTAAAAAAATAAACAGGCTTTACCAAAAAAAACCCTCTTTTTTTTTGTTTTTTTTTTTGTTTTTTGTTTTTTCTTAACCCAGCCACTTCTCTACATGGTCTGCACTTACAGTAAATACATTCATTATTGTCCAAGGGAAGACAGCAACTGCCTTTCATTTAAAGAGCTTGGTGGAGAGGCTGAAGAGATGCTGCAGCTGAAGGGGAGTAGCATGTTGCAGAGAACAAAATCATCTAGATGGTCTTCGAGGAGCATGAGGGGGTGGAGGTGGAGGAGAGGGGAGAGTCCAGATCTGAAGCAACGGGGGCCAAAGGAGGGACTCAGCTTGGCAGTGGTCACAAGGGGCATGGGCATCTCTCCCGCCTGAGCAGTCTGGGCTTGTCCCCAGGCTGGGAACATTGCTCTGCTCTGTCAGCGAGAGGTGAATCCTGGGCTTTGGAGGCGGGACTTGGGCTCTTCTCAGGCACAGCAGCAGTGGGGAGACAGGGCGCGCCTCCCTTGAATGGACGCCACACACAGAGGGGCTTCTCAACACTTCTGACTGCTTATTAGGTGGTCATTAAGGCAATAAGGACTTTAGCAAACTAGAGATTAAGGACAGCTAAATTCAGCCAGATTGAACGTAAACAAAAGGTGAGAAGGGGTCCCTTTCTCTTCAGCTACCTGTACTCCAAGAGCAAGGGCACCTGGGCTCCTAAAGCTGAATTTACAGTTTGCAGTAGTGGAGGGCTTGCCCTTTGGAAAGAAGGCTTCATGGAAAGTAGGCTCGTCCCTGACTTGGGGCAACTTAGCCAAATTTCTACTCTCCACATCTCTCTCCTGGGCTCGCTTGGCTGGCGAGCAGAAGGCCAAGCACCAAGGTTCATTGCAGAAGTCAGGTCAAGACCCCTGCTAGCAACCGTCTGGCCCTTACCAGTAGCCTGGAAAGCCAGGCCAGATGATTGCATGCCCCATAAGGCCTATGCTCAGCTGGAGAAGAGGACAAGCATTTCAGGGTTCTGGAATGGTCCCCCAGAGCAGATGGAACAACAGCAATACGGCCATGGGGATGTGGAGTCCTGGGTGGTCTCTGGGGGAATGAAAAAGAAGCTCCTTCGACTTGGATGTACACACAGAGAAAGTTGCAGAAGACAGAAGAGGGCAGAGAGAACCTTCTCCCTCCTCTGAGCTCTGGAAGAAGAGGGTAGAGTCACCTTGGAATAAAGCTGAGGGGACAGAGTTCGGAGACCTGCCTGCCGTGTGGGACCAGCTTCTGGAAAGAAATTGGTTGAGATGACTGCTGCAAGGTCCTGGAACTGAAGAACTGGCTCTCCGATCGTTGCTGCCAAAGAATCAACTACCTACTCCTGTGAGCAGCACACGACCTTGGGAAAGCAGACAGGAACCCTTCCATCCTCCAGCGTGAGATGGTAGGCTGGGGCGCACCCTCTAGGAAATGCCTGGGCCCTCAGCTACCACAGCATGGAGACACTGCTCTAATTACTCAGGGCCCCCCGAGCACGGGGCATCTGTGGGGAAGAGACATGTGCTAGGAGAAACATCAGTCATAATGGCCAGCCGTCTGCGCACTGGTTCCCTGCCTGGCCTTTCTCTTGTGGAAGTTATCTTATTTTGTGGGCAATATATTATCCAGGAATCTAAGAACTATAATAATGAAGAAAATGTGACAATCAATGTGCGAGGATGTGGACAAAACAAGGTTAGCCGTGAGATAATGATCATTCTTGAAATTGATTGGTAGACCCATGGAACTTCCTTGTATAATTTTACTTTAACATGTATTCAAATATTTTCTAATGTATCCACGATACAAAACAGGTCTTCTTGGAGGTTATCTAGCTTAATTTCCCATTTTACAAACAGAATGCAGTGGGTAAGTTCCCGAAGTCACACAGATTTACTGCGGAGACAGTAGTATGGACACCAGTCATCTTTTGGCAGGGATTGGGATATTTTGGGTGGATTCACATTTGCCATTCAGTGATATGCTGTACTTTTACCATGTTCAAAAGCAGGCAGGGATCTTCAGAACTCCTGCCAGCGACTCTTAGGAACATGATCCTGATGGCAAGTTTCTTTCCCTGCTCTGCTGAGCTTGTAGATACCCATCTGGGGGACTCAGTGGAGCCAGCACCTTGGGCCTACATGTGACCATGAGCAGCAAATATGAGCTCTACTGACTCACGGTTTAGAAAATCGGTTAGAACAGACAAAAAATGAAACCCTGCTATGACAAAAGTGGCAGCCATGTAGAGAGAGCACACACAAATGGGATGACAACAGCGTGCACCCATTAGGGGTCATCCTGCAGGTGTGGGTGAGAGGAATGGGTTAGGACAGTGGGATGCTGCGACAGCACAGGTCCAAATTCTACTCTTGGAGAAGCTGTTGGCCAGTTCCCCTCTCCAGTAGAGTCAGCAGGGGGCACCCTGCAGCTAAAACGTTGGGGCACTCCCCTGCCAGGGATGTCATGAAGCTTAGAGTTTTCAGTGATAACAAATGGCCTCTAAGCTCACCACCACTGCACCCCACTCCCTGTCTGAGGGGACAAAGCAGTCACTGTACTAGCTTACCTCTTCCCAGCGGAAACACTCGCAGACGAGGACACTGAAGGTCCTTCCTGGGTCCCTGCCTGTGGCACAGGCTTTTTGTCAGCCCAGTTGGGAGCCTGGTGGGGGCAGGGAGTTTTGCATTTTGAGAGGAGGGAAAGAGCCAGAGGGTTGGACAGAATCCTTTGAAGGAGGAGGGCTCTATAAAAGGAGTTTGGTGTCTTTCCCATACTCTAGTCAGGATCAAAAACAGCTCTTCTCTTAAGAAGAGCTCAGAACTGGAGAACTGGAGGCTGGGAAAAGGGAGACAGGACTCACTGGCCCTTCTCCATGATGTGACACAGTGAGAAACCGCAGACGCTGGTCCAAAAACTCAAAGAAAAATACATGTTCTAGAATAGATCTTTGGGAGTTTGGGGGCAAGGCAAAGCTCAGAGCCCTTCCAAAGGAAAACCAACCCAAGGGGCCAGGAGCTTCCAGGTTCCTTGAAGGAGGAAGCGTGGCCAGGAAGCCTGCCGCCACTTTTAGGAAGATGATGCACGCAGAGGTTCCCAGCTCTGCCATTCTGTGTGAGGAAAATACGCTTTGGCTGCTGGTGGCTCAGTGGAGATAAAAGTTAGCAGAGAGAATTGCTAAAAAAAGAAAACCAAATGAATCTGTAGTCAACATTAGGAAAACTTGCCTCCATTAAATAGTTGTGGGTTGGCAAAAACAGATTGCTAAAAGAAATCGTAAATATTCTTCCTGGAGCGGTCAGAGGCATCAGGAGTGAAGATAGCCAGGAAGAGAGGGATGAAGAGAACAAGGAAAGGAGAAATGGCCATGTGGGGAATGGAGAGATGGATGGATGGATGGTCAAACCACTTTGTGATTATTTAGAAAAATCTGTTTGTACAGGAGACTTAGGACTTAGGTCATAGATTCAAATTCTCCTTTTTCTTATTGTCATTGCTCTTTCTCATTCTTCAAAAATCCAGGTAAACAGCATATCAGTTCATTTGCCATCCCAAATGCTACCCTTCTTAGCACAGCTTACACAGGGCCAGGATGGGACAGCAGGGAATGTATGCATGTGTTCACGCTGATTGTGGTCATGGGGAAAATAAACTCCTTTCTTTCCCAGGGATTTAGCCTGCTGGTTGGGAAAATCTCAGTTGGATTTCCAAAGTTAAAATGAAGACTCTGAGTCTGTGTACGAAACAGCAGAGGGACACATTTTGACTCTTGGGAGGCAGTTTCTGACAAAGTTCCATTCTAGCTGTGTTTCTCTGGGCACATCCCTGCCTCTCTCTGGGCTTCATGCTCCTCACATGGGAAAGGATGAGGCCAGGCCACAGGAGATGCTGCTGCTCTGGAATAGACATGAATGGGTGGGAACCGAATTCTGGGATCCCGAAGATCTCTATAGCTTCCAATGCACAGAGAGGTGACCCTGCTCCCGACAAGTGGCGAGCAAACTTTCCAGTAGTTTCCAATGTCAGCTTGCTTGTCTAGACTGCTCCAACTCCAGGAGGAGAGGAGCCTGCCTGCCACATCTCTATGGAACAGTGCCCTCTTGAAGCCACGCTTGAATCTGAGGCAAAATAGGAAATGCTTCCAAACTGAATGAAAGGTCAGTGTATTTTGAAAGACATCCACTAACAATAATGGAAAATACTATGATCATGGGTCACATATGTCACTGAGGTGTGCAATGACCATAAGAAAGAGGATGCTTGTGAAGTCTTTGAGCTCTGAACCCTTGACTTGGAAGAGGGAGAAAGGCAAGGACGTGCAAGCTCCAGTTCACTTGGCTGCATAAGATGGATGATTCACTACAAAATCATTAAACCCAAGAGCCTGAAAAGACTGGCTGCAGCCACAGCCTGAGGAAGAGGGAGTAGCCATCTGCAGAGAGCTGTACCATTCTGCCAGAAGACCAGTGTCTATGAAACACGGAACTCTCTACCTGGATGCTTCTCACACCAACTCTGCATGTTGGTTCCTAGCAAAAGGTGGGGGGATGTCTATGGAAATTCAGGGAGTGAAAACACAGAATAGCAAACTCTTAGCATACCCATGGGGAAAACAAGCCCACAGATGCTGAGGAAAGATAGGATTCTGGGACAGGGACTCAACTCCTTTGACCAAAGATATTGCCTACAAATTCTGTCTCCTTCCAAGCTGCGCAGGAGACCCCCAGCTGATGAGATGACTGTGGATCCCAGGCTCATCTTGAGCTAAAACAGTGCCTGCCCTTTAAGATGTGTCTTTCCCCTGGGCGCGTGTGATGTCCAGAGGAGGAGAGGGTATCCCACAAGCAGTGTCTCCAACCACCCGGCAACTCAGTCTCTTAGGTAGTTAAGGATCCACTTTTGCTTTAAGTGCACTAAAGACCCAAGAAAATGTAGTTGCCTCTCCCTGCTCCCCACACTGCCCTTTCTAATCCTCCAGATGAGGAAACTGAGGCACAAGGAAGCCACCAAGTTTTCTGCAGTCTTGCATGGATCTGGCCACACTCTGGCAAGAAAGCCCAGGATCTCCCTTTCTGAATCCTTCAGTATCTTGCATTGCCTTTCTACCTAATTTGCACTTAAAGTTTGTCTGATGCCTATCTGCCTATAATATAGCATATGTACTATTATGTATAAAATGTAAATAACTCTTAGATTCCTGCTTACCTCCCTGTCCTTTTTTTCTTATTTATATAACTAGGACTGGAAAACCAAACAACACGGAACAAAACAGAAAAGATGTTCCGTGACGAGGGAGAGCCACAGTACTGCTCAAGGACCTCTGGAAGGAGAGATGACAGCCCTTGTCCACAGGGGCCTGGGTGCTTCAGATCTGGACTGTTCAGCAATTCAACGGAACACAGTTCAACAGAAATCAGCGATGGAGACACCTGTGCCAGATGAAGTGAACTTCCACAACCTGGTTTTAAGGAACAGTAAATACAATAGAGATAGATAGATACATTATGTTGAATCTTGAGTACTAAAACAAGTTATAAGTAGAAGTATGCTAAATTAAAGGAGACAAACATCATTGGGAATAGTCTGGTCAACAACCAATCACCATTAGAATCATAAAGTAAACCGGCCTTTTCACTGAGTACCTCCACGACATTTCTCAATGCACTAAGTACATTTTAACCATGCAAAAATACACAAACATCTTAACTAGGTTGTTTTTTCTTTTTTTTGTAAAAAAAAAAATCAAACACCAACATTATGCATTTTTGTTAATTATATTGGTTAAAGTAACAGCCAGTGGCTGCCAAATATCAGATACATCATATACATATTTTTTATACAGAATCTGGACAACACAACATTACACATCAGAGAGAGGAAGAGAGAAAAAGAGAAAGAGATTATTTGTTCCTTTGTGAGTTTGTTGTTGTTGTTCAGTAAAAAAAAACATAAAGTAAAATATGAGAAGCAATGCTAAGAAGGAAAACACTTCAACAGTTAGGAATACATAGGGAGAATTGCTAATCAGAAATACAGGAGGAAGAGTTCATATTTAGGTCTGTGTCTAGAAGTTTCTTCACTAAGAAACCAAGGATCACAACAGGTGTATTGGTTGGAAAAGCAGAAAGAGCAATAACATCATGCTGTCTGTTTCCCAGCACGTTTCCAGCAAGAAGAAAAAAATCATAATCACAAATTAATTTCACAAGTTTTGTTTCCAAAAATGTCCTCCCTTACCCAGGAAGCTGGGCAATGCAGGGGTTGGGGGGCAGCTCAGTCGAGCAAGTCCTTGGCAAAAGTTTGGCCAAAACCACTGGCCTTGAATTAGTTGGAGATGTGAGCTGTCTGTGGGAATTCACGCAATGGAATGCGGCGTCAGCTTGCTCCATCTAGGCAAGATTTCCCGTTGATGGCCAGAGACCTGGCCGGAGACTCAACCCCCATGACAAGTTCTTAGCCAGGCCCCAGTCCTGCCCCTTAAACTTTTGGCGTCAACACAATCGTAAGAATTCAACCTGGAAAGAAAACAAGACCTTGAACACAAGCTATGGAAGCGCTACACGGTTAGATACAAAAATGTGAAAATTCAGATGTAATCAAAAATACAAAAATCAGTTTCAATAAGATTTGCTTTTTTTTAAACCATTACAGTGCAAGGTTTTTCAAATTACAGTAAAAGTTATGTGTCTGCTTACAGTAACTAGAGAAAGTAGCTGATTTTGTTCTTCTAGAATCAGAGGTCCCTGATAAGTGAGATTGCACCAATCGGAAATCAACCAGCACAATAAATGGAGATCTTAACAGACACAGATTTCACCTCGGCCTCCACCCCTTTGAACGGTAACGAAGAATGACATCATTTGCACAACTCATCAGCGCGAGGTTCTTCCTCATAAAAAAACGATAATAAATAGATGGTGTTCGAATGTCGACAAGAAAAGGACTGGAAAACCGGGGCTGAAGGGTGAAGGATCCTAAAGGAGTTTCCCACATCACTGAGCTTTTACCACTGTACTTTAAAAAAAAAGGAGGAAGAGGAAAAGGAGAAGGAGAAGAAAAGGAAGAGGAGGAGGAGGAAGAGGAGGAAGCAGTCTCAGCCCAAGCCTCTGGGCAATGCCAATTTGCACTTCAAATCCCTGGTCCCAGGCTGATGGGAGGGAGAGCAGCGCCAGCTACAGGAGGGAAGGAAAACATAAGAGCTATCCAGAGTGGCCCCCAGGAGAGGAAAAGGAAGTAAAATAAGAGCTGGGGGGCTGTGGTGGGGACTGAGGAGCCTCCGACTGGCAAATGGATGCCCCTTGCCAAGGCCAGGGTGCCTCCGAGTCTCACGCTCTGGAAGGAAAGAAAGGGAAAGAGTCAAGAACCCAAAGGACATCTGAGAACAGGAGTGGCCACTCCGTCAGAGCCTCCCCTTGAAGCAAGAGGCTGCAAGAGAGCCATGTGGCTAAAGGAAGGGCCAGGGTGACTGTCTTCATTTCCACACAGTGGGACAGAAAGAGAAGCCAGGGGACTGTGAAAGAACTGCCACTTGAGATTGGCAATCCCAACTGAGTGGGGAAGGGTTTGAAGGTCCCTAGCACACTGGAGCACCTTGGGGACCCCCTCTCTGTGACCAAGAGGAGGGGACAGATATTTGGCACCTCAGGCAGACAGACAGAAGCAGAAGCCAGGCAGAATGTCTGCTGGTCCTTGGGCTTCCTCAAGCAACTCTTCTCTAGCCTTTCCCAAGAAAACCACTCTGACCCATTGGACTGGTCGGTCCCTTCCTAGCCTGCCTGTCCCTTCTAATGATGCGTGGCAAGCTCTTCCCAGCTTTTCGTGAATTTTAAATGAGGGGCTCTTTTAAGCAACAAGGGGCTGTTACTCAGGGCATGAGATGGGCCAGCCCTGTGTGGACTGTGGGCTGAGGCCTGTCCCATCTCTGCTAGGATGTGGCTGGTGGTTTGACCCACTGGCTTCCTACCAGCCACCTGTGTGACGTGAGGTGAGTGAAGCCTTGACTGGCACCTATGGGCCGAGAAGGGAAAGAAACACAAACTCCTGTTACGCTGACAAGTCTTCCGACCTTGGAAACAGAATGTGAGGCGGTATTGGAGCCCAGGGAGCTCTTGATTACTCACGGCCACTGGAGGAAGTTTGGGATTATTCTAAAAACTTTGCTACATTCTTCAAGAGGGAAAGAAGGCTCCTTAGAACCTGCAGGCTCAGTGCCCATGAGTGACTGCATAGTTCTGGGTCTTGCTGTCAGGGGTGGAGGAAGACAGCTGAGCTCTGCAAGCACATGACTTCTTACATGTATGCCCGATCGTATGAGCTGAGAGTCCCAGGCTCAGCCACAGCCTGTGTGCCTAGCCCTCCTGGTGTGCTTAAGCTACTCAAGCTTACTCAGAACTCCAGCCAGAGGAGATCTGGCCTACCCAGTCTTCTAAATCTCCTCTTTTACTTCCCAGAGTCCACCATCCAGCTGTGGCCTATTATAGCAAATCAGTCATCCTAGAAGCATGCTCTATGCTCCTCACCAACCCTGTCCCAAAACACAGCCCAGGGCCTGGTTCCCTGCTCATTGTTCTGGGTGTTGCAAAGTGGTTGGTCCCTCCAAGCCAGCTGAGGTCTACAGGTACTTCAGACCATTGCTCTCCTCCAAATGGAGGATCTTTCCAAGCTGGTTTACCTGAATGATCTTCAGAAATACCTGCATTCTTCAGATAATCTCCCAAACTCTGCCTATCTCCATTCATTCCCTCCAAATTGTGTAGTTTTCATCTGACAGTTTGTGGTCGAAACATTTAAGGATTTGTGATGATGGGACAGGATGAAATGAGGAAGTGGGATGATATGGAGTTCAGAAAAGCAATAGCTAAAGAGCCCAGAACATGCTCTGAGACAAGGCTTGGGTGTCCTATTCTTGGTATCTGAGACTGTTTGGCAGCATTTTCCTCCAGTTACAGAGTTATCTCTGGCAGAAAGACCTTCCTCGGGGTGGTATTTGAAGAGCAGACACCATCTGTGCCCACTTCGGTAGAAGCTGGTGGCCTGCACACTTCAAGCTCTCAAGTGGGGCTGGAACATCTCCAACTGGGGCATGGGATTCTAGGGTGGACTCTTAGTCCTTGGTACTAGTGTGACTTCAGGCAGGTCAGCTTCTGACCTTCAGCCTTCTCATGTGTATATAGGATGCGACCTCACCATTCACGGTTGGTGAGAAGAGCCAATGAGGTGTCGCGTAGAAAAACAGAAAAAGTCTGTAAGTTTTGGGACTCAAGTTCACTTTTAGAGACATAGTCATCTGCTCTATGTGGACTTATAAAGCACAGTGGAGTTTGCGGGATTTCTCTTTGCACAATTTTGTTTCATTTGGTCAACTGCGTCTGCAGATCCGATATGGTCAATTCCTCTGTCATGACAAGCTAATGCTTTGGCCTCCATCCCACTACACCTGAACAATTGGCCACTACCCACGGAAAAGGAATTGGAGAAACGAAGTGTTTTTCATCATGAAGATCAATATTTTGAGTATGTTCATTAGGGTGGTAAGCAGTTGGCTTCATCTGTCTCTTTTAAATTAAAAGAAAAATATGGTTGAGTTGATTTAGGAGATATTTACCTTCAATTTAAAAAGGCTCTCCCTGGGCCCTTATGTCTATACATATTAGTATGGGTAAGGAAGGGTGTACATTTTTTTTCTCATTTGTTGGATGAGTGGGTGTGTTGATTATATGATTCTAGGGCAGAAGAGATCTTAGGGGAACACCATTTTCATGTGCAAAAAGGAAAATATGCTTGGGTTAGTGTAGTGGAATGGTGGCAAATCCAGTACTCCAGCTGGACTTTAGAGAGGTAGGACTATGCTTGGAGGGGTGGAGGAACTGGAAACAATGATTCCATGTGGTTCTGACACACAACAAGATAGCTTCCTAACTTTCTGCAGATCTACATATAGAAGTCACTGACTTTCACCCAGTTGTATTTAGTGAAAATTGCTAGATTTACTCTTGGTCAACTTTCAGTGGTCCAATATGCTGAATTGAACTAGGAGATCTTGCAGGTTTAAATAAAGAATGCTATTTCTCATCACTGTTGAACAGTGAAGACTTCTAAAAAGTCCATTCCCTATTGACATAATCTGCAGCTTTGAAATGAACTTGCTAGAAGCTGAATAAATAATATAGAAAAGAGCACATTGCTAGTGATGAATGTAATGGATATGATACATCTTGTCTTCAGAACTCTGTTGACAAAGTACCTCAAAACAAATCTCAACCTTTTCTATGAGAACAAAACTTGAAAGGAATTGGCAGTTAACTGTTGCTTTAAAAATGCATTGTGGGATTAGCCTAGGACTTCTTGTTTCACAGGGAACCTTTGAAGGTTAGTTGGCTAACACAAAGCCCAGGAGGACCCTGGTGTCATGTCTTTGTGTCCTGTGATTCTCTCCACTGTTCCTACAAGAACATCTTTCTCCCTTGCTCTCTGGACCCATTCATGAACTCATAGCATCCTGCTTAACCTAACTTCTATGAGACCATCAGGTTCAAAATGAGGCCTGTGGTCCATGGATGTGAAAAAACGATGGCCAAGAATGATCGCAAGAATGGTACAGTGAGGTTGAGTTTCAGGTCTTTTGTTTCTCCTAGACATAAGCCAGGAAAGGGGCCTGTTTTTTTTTTGTCCCCAGATCTGGGCTAACATGATTGTAGGGAAAACAATCCATTTTCTTCATAAAACCATCTATCAAAGGGAAAAGAGGACTCTTATTACTCTCCTCTATCTTTGTCTCTTTTTCCTGTTTAAACCATTCTTTCTAAGAGAGAATTGCTTTGGAGAAGGCTGCAGGTGATCTTGCAAGAGGTGTCCTCTAAAAATGGTAGTCAAGAGTGTCATCCACAATGTCAAGAGAGCCATCTGTCTTTCAGCTCAGCGATGTTAAAGTTGCCTTTTTTTCCTGGAACCCAAAGAGCTCTGTCTGCACTGATCAGTTTCAGCCTTGATGATTATGGCTGAGCTCCCCAACCTCCCATCCCCAGACAATGAATTACCTGGGAACAGGGTCTAGTCAAGTCCCTGGCATCTCTGCTGAGTGAATGATGAGTGAGTCAGAAGACTGGCTCATGAACAGAATGACTCAACTATGTGTTCTGATTGAGCCCTTTGTTCTCAAAAGAAGAAATCTCTTCTTTTAACCTCAGGAGCGATAACTGCCACTTTTGATGAGTGGCATCAGACAAAGTCAAGGTATTCACACGCTTCCTGAGACAAAGAGCCTGGTCCTTCAGGCTGGCCAACTTGGAGGCAACAAATCATGCTACATACAGAGTTTCACTGCTCAGTTTCTTTTCAGTAGTTTGGGTTCTAATGATAATGATGCTGGCACTCCATACCCAATGTCTTCTCTACCACTTGGAGGGACCCTGCCAAAGCAGCCTCCTGGGAAAGACCAAAAGAATACCAGTCGACCCTCATAGGATCTGCACAAGGCATTTTTTCAGGGAAATTTTTTGGAAATAAGGAAAGGATTTGTAGTTTATACATCAGACTCAAGGTGATGCCTCAGGGGTCCTATTCTTGGCCATCTCAGATGGATTGTTTATACACAGGTTAAACCATCCTTGGCCACTGTGGGCCCAGATAAAATGCCCCATTGTTGGTTGGACCCTCAATGTTTAGTCTGGCAACTGGAAGAAAAGGAAGGTTAAACTTCCCACCCATCAATGCAATAAGAGACTGTGCCAGAGGCATGGGGGGTGGATGTCAGGGTGCTTCCCATCAGGACTCCTGAGCTGGCAGCCTGGTGTTATCTCTTAGTTATGGAGGAAAGTAGGAAAGATCATCCAATCACTTCTAGATAACATGAGCCTGAGGAATAAGTCAGGTAAACTAAATGAGCAAACAGAAAAGCACATAGCAAATTGGCACGAAGCACTCAGTCAATATGAGTTAAATCTGAGATGAAAGATAACATAGGCAACACTCTCTTGGCAGATAACACTGTATGTGAGGCACACAGGATCCGGGAAGTGTCTGGAGATAACCCTCAGTGGATGTGCATGTGTGGTCAGGCTTACTGGGAAACCAGCTGGTGTGTGGTAAAGAGAATCATCAAAATTTGAGGCTTTGAGCTTGGCGTTAAAACGTGACTTGTGTAAAGAAGCTTATTTTTTTTCTGAGTGGATGCTACACTGACAGGGTTGATCAATCAGCTCCAGGGAGGGAGGCAAGCACCATCCTACCAAGGATGAGTAGAACCCAGGCCATGGATTGGCAACAATGGAGGTTCAAGGGACAATGACCCTATGGAACAATGACCATATGGAGCTAAGAGAATTTGGAATTTCCAAGTCTGTTTCTGCCATTAATTTCAGAACAGTCATCTCCTACATTTCTCCTTAGACATATTGAGATCTGAGGTCTACATCAAAGGCCAGGCCACACTCAGAATGGTAAACTGTTTCAGGAGCTAACTCCACTATGAGCAGGTCTTCCTGCTGGTTCTCATTCTTCATGCCTTTGCATCTCTTATTGAATATCTGAATGTTTTTGGTTTTGTGCTTTTCTAAACCTCAGAACATGGAATTACATTGAACAAATTGTAGGAGAATCTGTGTGCAGGGCTGAGAAAATTGAGGACTGTGGAAGAAAGAGTTAGAGAAAAACAATTTTTCTTGGCCTCCTTTTCTATACTCTTGTGGTACCTGAAAAGGCCCAGAGCATTGAAGAAATTATAGGAGAATATAGGATCTCCACATCTTGAGGTCGCAGTACCTCAGTAAGACGTGCTCCATCCGCTGTGACCAGCTGCTATGGCTGCTGCAGTGAGGGCCTAGGGCTGACCAAACTCTTCACAGCTCAACTGGTTCTGGGAGGATGAAGCTGTGTTAAATGTTTTAGAATTTTGGCTTAATCAAGAGTGAACAGAAAATTATTAAGAAATGGCAACTGGGCTCTTCTGTGACTTTTGGGAAGCTTGTGCTTTGACAAATGCCATTCGTTATTCAAATTCCTTCCTTTTGACCTTAAAAACTTGGTGGTTCCAGAAATCAAAGGTAGAGTGGTCAACTGACACCTTCCAATCTCCTGAGGTCCCTGCACTGCTGGACACATGCAACTTGCCACTTGAGGCCTCATTGCTTCTGGCTTCTACCACATTTGTAGAGCCAGAGGAATGGCATCAGACCAATGACAGCTGCAGCAAACTGAACTTGAGCCACGGCATGCACATGGGACACCAACCAGCCCCAGCAAGCCCTGTTGTTGGAGTTGACCTGCAAGCCTCTGAGGAGGGGACGTGGTTACTCACAAGGGGGAGCCATTCCTGGGTCACATTTCCAACCCAGAGTCAGCCTTCCTGCAGAGAAAGCAGCATTCTCTCAACAGAACAGATGAATGCCAACAGGCAGTGACAGGCAGAGTATGGCATACTCATATACGCTCTGCTGGAAATGGTCTTGCTTTCTTGTCAGAAGCCAAACACCATCTCAAGTGAATGGATGATACGACACAACCGTGAGCGTGGCCAGCCCTCAAACCACAAGCCAAAGCTGAATGTTTCCAAAGCCTTCCCTTACTCTTCTCCGTGGAAGTGTCTCTTCTTGTTTTGGCCCAAAATAGCACCTTGGACCTCTCTTTGGGCTCTATCACAGTATCATGGTTATTTATTACTTTTTCTAATTAAAAACCTGGGATTTGTTTTACCTTTGATTCCCTACAGTTCTAGCCTTGTATTTGGCAAAGTAAGTGTTCAATAAATACTTGATAGTCAATTGGCAGAGTGAATTCGAGGTGGGAACACTGTTTCTGGCAGGAAAACTGCTATGTGGTAAAATAGACTTATCATCTGTCACCTCAGCCTTGTGCAAAGAAGATCAGTTGCATGGTAGATCCAGGGGCCCGGGAATTCCAAAGTCCAAGACTCTTCCATGGCTGTACAACACCTCAAATCAGAGTAAGAGAGATCCTTGCACCATTTGCCACATCCCATTGAAATATACCTGCTGCCTCTGGTCCAATGATTTCAAAGTTCCTCAGACCTAGAAGTTGTTGTTCTCTGGAAGCAAAGCACCCAGCAATTAGCTAGGGGAGGTGGCAGAAGTAGATTCCAACTTGGAGAGAGTGGAATCCAAATCAAAGACCTCAAGAACACCTAATAGTCATCAACAGAACCAAAAACATCTCCATCTAGAAAGATCACATCTGAGGAAGTACTTTCTCCCTTCCCAGGAGACGAGTGTCCAGACTAGTGACAGTGAGAAAACACTCAAGGGATCCTCATGGAAGTGTGGAAAAGTCCCCACAACAAGCCACCAGAAGAAGCCAAGTTCAAGGAGCAGCCAAGTTCAAGGAGCAGCCAAGTCTGCAGAGATATGGCATTGAACAGGAAAGTGGGGAGAGAGGAAACACTACTGGCGGGTGGGTTGAGGCTTGTCTTCCTTCCCTGTTCCACATCATTCTGACAGGAAGCCAGGGATTCCCTCCAAGGGAAATTTGCCACGCCTATGACAGGGATACAAATGGCTCATCCAGGTCAGAGGTCCTATCTGTGTCCTCTCCTTGGATGACAGAGGGTGGCCCCTTCTTCTAAAAGAAAGTGATTGAACCTGATGCTCTGAGCCACAATCCACATATTGAAAATGCTTCTGCTACCGTTGCAGGTGGCCTTCCTTCGGCTGGCCCTGACATTCCCAGGAGGGTCCACAGGAAGTGACTTTAGGGTTGCAGATGGCCCAAACCCTGTGTGGAAAGAGTGGCCAGCCCAGCATTCAGGCTTCAGAGGGTCTCCAGTAATACTGCAGGCTACCCTGAGAGGCACAAAGAGGTGGGGCAGGTATCTCAGGGCATTGGGTGGGGTGGAAGGTGGGGTACAAGGAAGGGTCTCACACAAATCCACATGAAATAGGCTCCTCTGAGCCCACCACAGCTATGTCACTAAAAGAATAAGGAATAACAAAAATGGTGCTTTCTAGTAACAAAAAAACAAAAGCAAAAAGTCAACGCATTTAATTATCTTAAAGGAAATTTTGGAAAGCTCAGTGAGGTAGCAAATTCCTCAAAATCGAAAACCAACCTTGGAAGCATATTGTTATCATGCCCATCTGTGTGGTTGTGTGTGTGCAAATATATAATATATTCCCACTCACCAGCTTTACACACGTGTATATACATATAAATATATATTTATCAGTATAATTTTCCTTCCAAGTCAACACCAGTGTGTTCCACCTTCAGCACACGTTTTATCTGCATTTCATTTCATAGACAGACCATTGTACCATAAAAAGAGAGAAATAGCCAAGAAGAGGCCAAGCATAGCCTAGCCAGAGTTGTTTTAAATGCCAGTTCTGCATTGTTAAAGAACAAAGCTAACTTCTCCGAATACAAGTTAAAATATCAATTATCAACACACACCAGCAATTCTTTATGATCATCAGAAGAAAAAAGAGAAAAATCCAACATATTATGAAATTGAATCTTAGGTGTTTTCATTTTTCATAGTGTGTTATGTATTTTATGGGAAAAGTCATCATTTGTGGAAATGATCCCCCTCTTCAATTACTATTTTCCCCTAGCTCCTTGGAGCAGAAGAATAATAAAACAGGATTTTACAGAAGGGTCATTTTTAAGGATATTTTACTGTCATGTATATACCTTTCTTTATCCCATTTAAAACATATTGAATGAACTTGAGAAAAACCCTATGTATTTTGGTCAAAGACACAGAAAAGCAGGGGTCATAGAACCATACAAATTACATAGGCTCACCACCTAGATGTGCTTAGTTAAAGGAAAGTAATTCTGTCCAAACACATAGAAAAAGGGAATAAATTGCAGACAATCCACCTTCTGTCCAAGATCCCATGAACCTGTCCTGTAATTCTTCAGGACTCTTCTGAAAAACTTGAGTTTCTATGGCGTCGCTGGCTTGTAGACTACAATTATTTCCAAAGCACCGTCCCTCTTAACACATGGTATGGAAGAGAGTTCCAGAAGATTTAGAGAAGAGGTGGGGCTGGGCACAGCATAGTTCACCACCAAATAGCACAACGCACAAAATCAACCTAGAGAAAATGGCAAAGTCAAAAAAGTCAAAAGCAGCCAAATAGACAAGAACAGTAGGGAGTCAGCGAGTTCCATATTCCATGCCAAGAAATTGAAGTTACAAAAGGAGATAAGGTTGAACATAAGTAAGTACCAACAGCTTGAAAAAGTCAAAGCCAAACCAATGTTTTCTTTTTCCCCCTACACACAAACCTTTCGTTGTGAACCCAAAGCACAGTGGCGTTGAGATCAATAATTGTATCTGGAAGATTCAAGTCTGCACAGACACTTCCATTGATCACGTGAGTCCACAGAAATAAAGCACCTTTGAAACCAAGAGTTGTTCAAGAATCCTAGTGTCTTATTCAATGTGTCAAAAAAGTACAGTTAAAAAAATTAGAATAATTCATCAAATGGCAAACACAACAATATTGACTCTAGTGAATAGGCAAAAGGGCTCCCAAGGACAATTCACAACCAGGAAGATAGAGCACAGTAAAAGGCTATGACATTTTATGAATATTCTGTTATAGCTTTGAACTTTATTGCAAAGCAAAAATATATATTTTTATATATATATATTTTTATCTACATTTCACCTCTGACATTGTACACAACACGAAAGCACGGGAAAACCAAAAAAATCATAATGAGGTAGATACATAACACTTACAGATGGAGGAGACTAAAGAGTTTAAATTTGGCTTAATATAGTGGTCATCAATGTCTGCATTTCCAACACAGCAGCAAGCACTGATTCACTGGGCAAGAGGCCCAGGGATCTTAAATCCAAAAATAAGCCCCATTAAAAAATACCTGCTTCTAAATGAAATAAATTTTTTTAAAGTCATCACATTGGATGTGTTCAATTGCAAACCCTGGTGAAACTAAGGAAAAAAATGTTTTTGCTTTTGTGCCCAGGGGAAAAAAAGTAATTTAAATATATATCTAGTTAGGAGTAGCTTATCCCTTGGGGTGTTCTCCGTATTCTTACTTGGTGGGGTTTGGCACCTCCTGAGCTAGGCAGGACATGTGATGGTGAGAAAGTCAGGGGTTCTTCCTTTTGCCTGCAGCAGCCTCACCAGGCTGCTACTGAGGGCACTGGCTTTGGGCCTCTGGAGACACACTGGCTGAAAGGGAACTTGTCATACCATGCCTCTCCTTTGTAGGATCAGCTGTGCTGGGAGGTTAAAGGAAAGTCACCCAGCCTGGGATGGTCCCTTTCCCTTTGCCACTTCCACCAACAACTCTGCCAGTGATGAGTTTAGCAGTTCACCCAGAAGGCTGTCTTCAGCCTCGAGTTTAACCCTAAATGCGTTGTCACCGTCTGGTGCACCTTTGGGTAGCAAGTGGCCAGGGCAGAGCCCCATTTTCCCATTCCTGCGATTGTTTGCATGGACGGAGGATGGGGTGTGGAGGAGGGAACAGGAAGACCCTGGGATGGCTGAGGCAGTGCCTGGGAGAACAGAGCTACGGTCCAGTCAGCACCGATAGATGGCCAACCGAGACCCTAGAGAACAGTGCAGAGGGAGCAAGGTCCAGATCCTGGCTCAAAGGGAACCAAACTTTTTGGGACAGTTTAACAGTTATTTTCATTCCTCACGTGATCCATCTTTGGGTGAGAAATAGTGAGAAATGGCTAGGAACAGCTACAGGCCAGGTCAGCCCCCCAACCAGAGGGAAGACTTGGGATCCTGGCGGAGTGAGTGAGAAGATGATGGGGTGGGGGTTTCGGGGAGCACAGGAGGTGCGAAGTTGAGATGTGCTGGGCAGGAGCTCCTTCCCCTCCCAAAAGCCAATGTCTCCTGGACTGTGCCACAGGTCTGTCCTTCAGCTTCCTGTGACTGCTTTGGGAAACCCTCTTTCTTTTTTGTCTCCCCAAGGGCCAACACAGCACCTGCCCCATGGAGGGCATCACCCAGGTTGAACTGGGTTTTTGGAAAATGCAACAAGAAGATCTGGGTGGGGCAGAAGGGAAGTGTCCACAGCGGTCACCACTTTGGAGACGCTAACACTACCCTCTATCCAGGAGCACTCAGGGCCTCTCTGACTTTCCTCCACACATCCCAGACAGAGACTTGCATTTGCAGTTTGAACATAAAACACTGGGCCCAGCAGGGAAGGAACTAAAATCAATTCAGCTGAGTCTGCGTAACAACTGAGGTCTCTGCAAGGCCAGGCAGGGCCCTGGCTGCCTTGAGCGATTAATTCATTTAGGAGGCAGAGACAAGCAGAGTTTGTGATTCCAGTTCTTGCCTTCAGGAATTCCTGAACAGGGTAAGGTCAAGGGCAGTTCCAAGGGTCCTAAAGCTCATTAATCCAGGGACCGGGTCTCTGTCGCCAAAGCCAGAGGAATGCTGGGACTGCAGCAGGCAGCTTTAGGCCAACTCTAAGAGAGAACTTGCAAGTCAAGGCATCCACAGGAAAAGAATGGAAGCAGCTTTGTGCTTACGGGCTTTGAGTTTGGTATCTTTTGTCTGGGACCCTGTGGGTGAGCAAAAGCGGGGGAGGGACTCTTTCATATCCTGATAGTCCATAGTGCCTACCCTAGCACCCCATTTCCGCTTCCCCTTCCTCCTCCCCCTTGGGCTCCCTTCATCCCCATCTGCATTGCTTTCTCCTGCAATCAGTCCACATGGCTTGTCTTTTGACGTGAGTCCCTGCATGGCCTGGTAGAGGAGATGACAGCTGTTTTTCTCGCCAAATCTGAGTGCACCCAGTCAGCACTCAAGCCTTTGCATCAAAATCATTTGCTCACCTTGCTGTTTTAGATGCTTGGTTTGGATCAACCACAGCCATCACTAGGGTCATCCCTGTGTTTCAGAGATGGGGAAACTGAGTCTCATGGCAGCAAGTGGCCAGCCTAGGGCTGTGGGGACAGGAGCAGCAGTCACGGTCTCTAACCCTGTTCTCTTCCCACCCCAGGGGTGTTTCCCGCTGGGTCCTTCCAGATTGAGCCATAGCCATGGTCCAAAAACCTGCTCAGAATTAACCCTGGGAATCTTACACCTCTTAATTTGTTTTAACTCCACCTGCCAACTCTTCTAGTGAGCCTTAGAGGAAATTATCCACTTATCTGGAAGTCATCTTTGGAGATAATGGAAAACGAAAGCAAACACAAGTTGTCACTGTCAGCCTCCTGCACTGGGCATGCTCAGAGGCACCTGCAGGACACAGGCTCACTGCTCACCGGACTTTGTGTATCACCACCTCGTTTCCCACTCTTTCCTAGCTTCTGCAGGCACCGAATAGAGACAAAACTCCCAGGCTGCATGGCGCCCGTCTCCAACAGTCCATGCTGGGCATTGTGAGCCGCCTGGTGTTTATGGGCCTTGGGAAGAGGGACACGGTGGACCTGTGAGAGAGACTAGAACCAGAATATCCAGGCTAACCCCCTGACTGACCACAAGGCCCTGTGCAAGTCATGGGCGCTGGTTGAGCCTCAGTTTCCTCGTTGTAAAATGGGGTGGGATCTCTCACCTTGCAAGGACTCGGATGGCATCGTTGGTACAAAGGTGCTAGCACAGACCTTCCCTCACCTCTGGTAGTGTTGACATTAGTTGACCCTGAGCTCCCCTGTCCTTCCAAAGGGGAACCTCACTCCAACTTGCTACAAAGCCACCACCCAGATCCCACTGGACTTCACTGACCCAGCATTCCTGGGCCAGCGGGAAACCTGTGCACTTGTCTTCTCTGAAGGGACTGTTCCCACTCTCATTCCAGCAAGCACAGCATCTCTGTCCATGCTTCTTCTGAAGTGGCCAGGGAAGGCATTGGGCTGCACCTGAGTCCCCTGCCCTGGCATTAGAAATGACCCACCCATGGCTCCTAAGGAACTCAGGTGCCAAATACCAGCCCAAAGGCCATGGGACACATTCATTCTGATGGGAAAGCTTCCTCAGCCAGGGTCTGCCTGTGCTGGTGATGAGCTATTGGGCTCCTGATGGGCAGGTGCCATAGATCCAGCTCTGGGGTAGACATTCAGCATTGCTATTGTCCCCATAAGCAGGCATAGTACTTTCCAGACAGGCTGTCAGGATGGGTGTGAGGAGCCTGACCTGGCTCTGGGTGATGAGTGAGCGATCTGGACACTTCTACCCTGAGGCCCCTCTTGGTGTTGCCCCAGAGCCAGAGCCTCCTGCAGGATCTCCAAAGCCATCTCTGGGTCTGAGCAGAGATTGGATGGGCAGGGAAGGAGGTGGGGACAGTCATGGGACAGGATCTCAGCAGCCTCTGAGGGGTCCCCAGCTCCCTGCTGTGTTTTAGGGCAATGAGGGAGTGGGCGTTTCATGTGTCCTGGAATGGATGTTGTCTGGATTTTCTGAGCCTTGCACCCAGGTAAGCTCCTGCAAAGACTCCTGGGGGTACGTATGCAGGCTGGACTCTGTGATAGGCCTAATGGTCTCCAGAAAACTACCTCAAAGGATAAAGCAGAGAAAAGAATGAGTGAGCAGTTCCTGGGACGGGACTTGGCAGGAGTGATCAGCGGATAGGACAGAAGCAAATGAGTAACACTTCCTTTAGATCCCCTGAGTAGCTAAGAGAACATCTGAGACCTGGAGGCTGGAGCAAGGCTGCTGCAGACCATGCATTCTCCTCGGAAGCCCGACTTCCTTTCATCCCCAAGGAATCCCGTTGAAGCTCCCCCCAGCCACAGAGTGGGAGCAGGTTGTGCTGGAGCAGTTAGGCAGTGTCTGAATTTATCTTTTAAAAACTGTCTTGGATGGCTCGGCCACCTTGTGCGAGATATGTAAACCATGAGCAAAACTCAGACTTGTGCAGGATCTCAACCGACAGAGCTGAGAAGCTGCCTTCTGCGCGCAGGGTTGCCCCTGCCTACTTTGTGCTTTGTGTAACCTGGGGCCTCTCTTCCTCCCTGCAGCGATGCTTCTTAGAGCCCGTTGAAAGGCACGCCAATTCAGCTGAACTGGCTTTGCAATGGTTTGGGAGTGAGCTGAAATCTACCACGCTCCTGGGCAGCTAAGGGTGTGTTTCCAATCCGCCTCCAAATGGCCTACCGTCTGAGGGAGGGCTGGCTTCCTGAACATGACTGATGTCAGCCTCCTGAATATTCCCTTATACCCAAATTTAAAAATGAAATCAGAGGCATCAACCCCACTCAGGCAAGCTGCCACTGGTGGCTGGCAGTGGGGAGGGGTATCAGCAAGGGTGGCATTTGGCACTAGGAATAGGGCAGAGGTTGGGACAGCAGCTGGGAAAGATGTAGTTGGCTGAAAGCTAAGGCAAAAGATTCTAGTTGACCCTCTAGGGATAGGTTACTCCATATAGATGACCACAAAGAAAGAAAGAAAAACATCCAACAGGTCAAATCCTTCCCCAAGTACCCCAGCTCCCTGCTGCGGTTGTATCTGGCCCCGGGATGTCGGCCCTCAAAAGCCGCAGGTATGCGTTACCCCCACCCAGCCCCAGGTCACATGCTTATTGTTCTACTTAAGCCAAATTTTTTTCTTGCCTTAAGTCAACTCATCCCCAAAACATACACCATACAAAGTAGAATCTATAAAGAAAGTAGATATATCAAACCAAGAGGAAGATGAGAACAGGCTGTAAACATGTAACTGAAACATAAAGTACATATCAGTAGTTCCCTACAGAACCAAACAGGTTTACATCGAATCATTTCAAATGAAAGCAAAGAAACTTGTTGTTGTTGTTGTTGTTAGCTCTTAAATTTAAGAAAAGAATCGTGGTAGCATGCTCACCTTGAACTAGGGGTTGGATATTGTGGTTCTTGGACAAAGGAAAAGAAATCTGTGAGGGATATGGAAAACAGTTTGGAAATCTGTGAGGGATAACAGTTGGGAAATCCGAGGCAAAGGCGAGAGGGAAGAGAAAGGGGAAGATTGCATAGTTGTGAAACAGTGGCTTCTCATCAAGGTGAACAAGTGCATCTCTGATAAAATAGCATTTGATATAGTTTTTTTTTCCTGTTCATTTCTGTTTACTGTATTTTGTTCTCTGTCCACCAGACATTTCATACACTGAGACATATATACAGTATACGCACACACGCACACATACGCAAGCACACATGCTAGCACTAAACACCTGAATTACACAGTTGTTCTTTGAAAGGACCCCACGCCGCTTGTTCTGGCACAGTTTGGACTCACCAATACACTTTTCCAACATCTTTACCCCACTTCCTGTCAAAAGTCATCTCTCAGATTCTTGCTTTCAGTAGCAACTAAAGAAAGGTTGGGAGTGGGGATAAGGGCATGAAGGAAAGCACCAGAAATGGTTTTGATTCTCTTATTGAACTTCTGTGGAAATGCCCCACATTCTGGCTGGGAGGTGGTCATTATTCTTTAAGAGATGAGAGATAAAACAACTATATTTTTTAAAAGCTTTCTTGAGGTAAACATTATCTGTTAACACCCCAGGCGGCGGCCATTTTTACAGTGCTGTTGAGAAACCTTCAAATAAGGAGGAAAAACACCAAAGTGTGACAGCAACGCTTCGAACATGAAAAAATACATCTCCATTGTCACTTATTTCCATCATCTTCCATTCAGCCTACTCCTTCTAATAACACACAGAATGGAACAGAAATATGAATAATTTCATGTATTGCACTGTGCATCTTTCATCCAGTTCCCACTCTAAACTTCTCTTGCACACATGAAAAGTTGTGAAGCAAATGAAAATTAAAAATAAAGATGAGCATACTTTACATTTTCCATTCTTTCTACCTCAAGCACATGTAAATATATATATATATATATATTATATATAATATATGGTAGTTTACATTAATATAGGAAATAGCAAAGATCTTTTAATTACATTTTCTATAGAATCTCGGCATCTTATCTTTATTTTCTATTCTCTCTCACTTTTTGGATAAACAATTGGCTATAACAATCTATAGTAAGGCTTCACAGAAAGAATTCTGCATGTTTTATTTTTCTCTAAGAACCAAAGTATATAAAATGAGGTTTGATTCTAGCACCTTATACAGTATTAGTGATGTTGTTCCCTTGGGAGAAATTAGCACTACCCAACGCCTAGGTGAATCTCAGTCAGTTACACAATATTCCAAGGTATTGCCAAAGGAAGGACACAAAACAGTAGAGCTGGAGGAAGAGAGAGGAACAAAGCAAAATACCAAGATTGAACTCTTAGCAACATACAAACAAAATCTCGAAAACATGTCAAGTTGCTGTCTCCTAATTAATAATGATGCAATGACTCTGTGCCCTAGATTAATCCTTTTAAGTTACCCTTCCTCATGAGGTAAGGAAAGAGTATGATATCTTCTTTATATGGGGAAACTGAATCCGGGAAACTTATGCAGATCACAAAAAGAACTGAGTTCAGAAACAAAGTCAGGAATGCCTGAACTCTAGCCTCTTACTCCCAAATTCTCCCTGGCCAACTTTAATGGGTGAATTGAGATTTTGGAAAAGCAGCCTATTGGTTACAGTCAGGGAAGCCAAATGAACGAAGAATTTAAAAAATGTATATCAGCACCAAAGGAAGTTTAAAAGAAGCTGCTCTTTGCTTCCTTGTCAAACACTCACTGGAGACAGCAACTTTCACAAGAAAGAAGAAAGCTCATCCCAGGAGAAAAACCAATCTCATCTGTCACTGTCCTTCCCCAACATCATGCTTCAAAAAAAGCCATTAGTTCCAGCTGAGTAGTAGTATATTTTTGCAGAGGAATGATCAACTCCCAACAAAAGCTGCATCAGAACCTCAATTATATAATCATATAACTATAGCGACATATCAGCATCTATATACGTATACATCAAAGTCTTTTACTGCACTGGCACATAATACCAAGGAAAGTACTGGCATTGCTGCTTGCTGCAAGTGGCTGCCTTGAGTGGAGTGAATGACAAAGAAGCACCACAAGAAAAGGCACCACAAGGTTTTGAAAAGTTAAATTGTTGTCACCACCCTGACCTACTGTGACCTTCCATCACCACCTGACCACCCCAACTTTCCATTTCCTGCCATGATGGGGGAACAGAAAACTTGTCATCCTCAGAGTCCCTGGAGCCATTAATTTAAAATATCTCAGCCCAAGCTATTTTGAAGACAACAAGAGGCATTATGGTAACCACTGTTGATTTCCTATTATCTTGTTTTGAAGTCCTATATCACTTACACTGTTTTGTTTTGATTGGTTTTATTCTCTTTAAAATAAAAATTACCAAAAAACAAATCTCAGCCCATGTGCATTTGTCTACTCCAACTCAACAGGGAGAGAGGGGAGAAAGAGCCTGACACTGTTCTTTTTAATGCAATTGTCTTTTTTTGGCTAATAGAAAAGGAAAACTATTTCAGTCTCTAGAATGATAGGGGCCTCAGACACTGGGAACCAAGCTCTCCTAAAAAAGGACAAAAATTTTGTGCTAAGAAAAATCTACATAGGAATTTGTCTTTCTAACAAGAAAGAGGAAAGAAAAAAGAAAGAAAGGGGAGAAGGAAGGAAGGAAGGAAGGAAGGAAGGAAGGAAGGAAAGAAGGAAGGAAGGAATTACATCCATAGGTAGAGTTTGCCACAGATAGCACCAGTTTCAGATTAAAGAGGATGGACAGATCCCATGTCCACCCACATAGCTGTGAACTATGCATGTTGACTTAGAATCAGTATTACTCCATCCACAGAGTCTGGCCAAGAAAATGGAAGCCGCTGGCTGCCTGGAGCACCAAGAATCCTGTGTGCCGCTGGCAAACTGGGAAGGGACCTTAAAGCAGATGAGATGGCATTTAAGCTATTATTAGCATCCTTATCAGCCTTGAAACATCCATAGCTCTGTTTCTCCAGGTGAGAGCCATGCTAGGCTTGCAAGTGGGGAGCCTGTCTTTCCTGCAGGAGGGTCTTTGGGTGTGGAGGGGAGCAGGACTCCCCTCACCAGCCATTGTCCTTGCCTGGCTCTGGGTCTGGGCTGGGAAAAGGAAGTCCACTGGTCATGCTGGTGTGACTTGCAGGCTCCCAGGACTTGCCTTCCACTCCCAAGCCCATGGTGACAAGACAGGGAGACCTATGATCAGGATCAAGATGACTCCCCACACAGGGACCTTTCTTCCCAAACCCAAGAACAACGTATCTCCTGAAGACAGGAGGAAGCTGCTGGTGGTGGGGATTTGATATGGTGCTCCCTGAAATATAATGGAATTCTAGCTTTTCCTTCTGGTTCCTTGAACTGGGCTTTCCGTCTTGAATGGTTTCCAAATTCAGAGATGTGTCTATACCAAAGTGGTCATCCCATTTAAGAAGGAAGCAAATTATTTACCCAAGCCTACTTCAGGGGCGGGAGCAGCAGAGACAAACAAAAGACTTCTGCCAAAGCAGTCCTTCCATCTCAAAAGGCCTCTTCCGCACCTTCCTGGGACGGAGGAAACTACCTGGCGCCCTTTCCCAGGGCCTTCTCTTACAATCTTTGCCTCCACCTGCTTCCTGTGCTAACAGCCCTGTGTGTCTGGAAGCCATGTCTGCCTCAGGGGTGTAGAGGAGTGGTCTCTGCTCAGTTCTTCCTTTCTGGGGTTTCCAGAACCTCCTTCTGGAAATGGCATTTACATCACTGGCCTCAAGCCCTGCCCTCCTCCAAACTGGGTTTCCAAGCAAGTGGAGTCTCGAAGGGGATGTGCAGTTCTGAGCTGCTGCTGGCCACTAGAGATGGCAGAAAGGGAGGGAACCCCAAACATGGCATCCTTATGGCTCTCCAAGTGGTGGATGGTAGGATCTGTGACAAGGAAGAGCACCAGGTTGTGGCCCAGGGGACAGGAAGCAGGGACAGGCTCAGCTCACACGCTGCTTACCTCCCACTGTGCTTGGGCCTCTGCATCATCACCCTTTGCCACGCACTAGAGCGGTCATGTCTACCTGAGTCATGGTCACTAGAGTATTTGAGAACCGGAAAGCATACTTTTGAAACAAGGATTTTGATGACTGGAAAAGCTAAATAACTGCCCCAAGGCCATAGAGTTCAAATTTAGTGATTTCCTACTGGCAATCTTTCTACTACCCTGTTAAGCCAGGTTCAGATTTCCTTTCCAGCCTTTACAATATCTTCTGGGTTGTCATTTGATATTTACTGGCCCCTCTTGTTTAAGCCACGGCATATACAACAGGTGTTCAGTTAAATTGCATTTGGAGAACCAGGGCTTCTTTTCCCCTCCAAAAGGGTACATTAGTTACATAGCTGGTGTCACCCACAATGCACTAGTGTCACCTGTCCTTGCCTAGGTTGTACCCAAGCATCACCTATGTGGCTCTGTTGTGATACACAGCCAGGTGACCACCTGGCCCTCCTGGGTATGATGACCAGGCTCTGAGACATGAGGCCAGCTATGGGCTCACTTGAGTTTCTTTAGGTGAGGAGTTTGACTAACAGCAAGTAGCCATGAACTTGCCCCTTTAGGAGGGCCAGCCTGCACACTTTGTTCTCAGCCTATAGATCAGCAAACTCAAGAGCAGAGGCAAGCCCGGTCTGAGTTTTGGAAGGTGCATGCTACCCACTCACTCCTTCCCAGGGCATAATCACATATGTGCAGGAAATGGAGAAGAAAATGCTGGCTGCACACACAGGTTTACTTCTATAAAAAGTTGCCACCCCATGGTGTCAGGAAAGTAGGGTCCTGGCCACCGGCCTCAGCAACTAACAGCTAAGTTCTCACACTTTGCCTGTAGGAGTTTGCTTGCCCAGTCACTTCCCTCAGGCGGGGTAGGGAACTTGGAATCTCAAAATGAATGGTGTTTAAGGCCCTGCTTCCTAGAAAGTCAAGAACACAAGTTTCTCAGGCAGCTGAGGCTCTATGGACAGGAGCAACTGGAAATCATGTTAGCCTTTTAGGGAAAATTACAAAGTGTATGCTTTCACGGCTCTGAATTGCCTGAGAAGTTCAGGAGATGGGAAACCTCTTCCAGCACCTTCAGGGGACAGAAGAAAGCCACCCATCCCCTTCTCCCAGGGCCTCCATAAGGAGTCTACTAGGTGAGTCATCACCTTAGTGGGCTACAATGGAGAAGGAAGATTGGAAGAAGAACGCCCAAGAGAAGCTAAATGAATGTGAGAGAACGTCCCCATAACACGGGCCCTGAAGAGAGAGGCCGGATTCCAGTCTTCAGAGCACTGCAGGCTGCAAAGGGCCAGAGAACCACGGGCTCAGGAGAAGCCACAGTGCCTCATGCATGGGGTGGAGTCGGTGGGACCAGAGCCACTGCCACGCCACGCCACGCCACGCCACGCCACGCCATGCCATGCCTGCTTGAGGCAGGCTTGGGCTGGAAGATGCAGGCACACTCAGCTCTCTGCAAACCACAGAGACGGACCAAGACACCAAGGGATGTGGGGCACCTCAAAGGACTACTTTTCCTTCCCTTCCTCTCCTCTCATTTTCTTCCTTCTCCCTCCCCTGCTTTCCTCTTCTCTCCTCTCTTCTTCTTCACCTCCTTTCCTGCCTCCCCTCTGCTTATATATTTTTGTGTAACAAACTTGTCATGTTTTTACCAGTGAAAGGACAAAGCCACACAGGCAGGCCGGGCTGCCTCAAAACTGCACTCTCATCTTCCTGCATCCTACCTCCTAGTTTCTCTCCTTGGATCCTACAGAGTGGCTTCTCTGAGACAGCTGCAGAAAAGTCCTTTGAACACATGCTCTGTCAACAGGAAGCCCTGGTGGCAGGGAAAGAGAATGGAAACTTTGCACACTAGGGTTTGGGGCTGAGGACCAAGAAACCTAAGAACATGTCCAGGGCTGGGAGGTGGGATGTGTGTGGATGTCATGGGGAAAGTAGAGCGTCTATGGGCTGCCCGCACAGCTCTGGGACTAGTATGGCACAGCTGGGATGAGGCAATCGGGGAAAGGTGACAGGCGTGATGGCAGGTCACAGCAAGGCAGTCCACCAGCTGGCCGCATGCCACACCACTGAGTTGCCAGAAATACAGATCGTGCATGAATAACAGATCAGCGGGGCCCCAAAAGCTGTTCTGGGGGCCTGGGGCTAGAAAGGTATCTGGGGGTCCTGGACAGACCCTGTGGTCTTTGCCACTAGGCCTCCCAGGTGGCAGTCTAGCAAGCACCTGCCTGGATCGGAGCTGCCATTGAACACAGACTGCAGGGCTGCAGGTGGCCACGCGGGTTCTTCCAGGCAGAGCGGGAAGGCTGGTGGCTCAGAACGCTGCCGCGCAGGTCCTTCTCCCTCCCAGCGCTGCATGCACTTCCCTTCTGAGAAATGATTCTTCGAGGGCGCCCAACATCCTGTTGCCTCACTCATGCTCATTCTGTGACCAGGGCAGAAGGGGCCTGGAGTAGTTTTTCACTCTACATGTACCTGTGCTTTTTCTGGAGCCATTGGAGAGGCCCAAGCATGCTGTTCTACCAGGGGGACTTGTGGCCCTGCTGGAACTAGGTTGTGCCTCCCCCAGAGCAATGGCCTGGAATGCCTTCCACCCATCAGAGTTTGTATTTAAGCAGAGGAGTCCCTGTCCCTGAGTCCTCAAGATCTAGCCCAGCTTCACCTGCAGATATTTACCCTGCAGGTCAGCTATGCATGCAGGTCATGGCTCACGAATATCCACTGGGCTCAGAGCCATGACAGACAAGCTCCAAGCTCCATCATCTGCATTCCTTCTCTTTCCCTACCTTGGTGACTGTCCTGCTAACCACCCAGGTCTACTTGTGTGATTGGAATTCTGCAAAACATGGAGTTGTCTAGGAAGCTGTTTCCTGGAACTCCCATGTCTGGTTATAAAACTACTAGGAATGTTGGTCACAACTGGGGAGTCTCTCAAAGCACAGCACAATCCTGCTGTAGGTTTTCTGCCACAGATGGAGGAGAGGAGGGCATTGACCAGGCAAGGGTTTTTCAAGACCCTGTGCCCTCAAGAAAGGAAACAATCCATTTGGTTATATCTACTCTAAGTCTTCCAGGAGTTTTAAATACCAGAATATTCTTTCCCTTCAAGCTTTTAAGCCCTTTAAGAGAAAAGATACACATATATGTGTATATATATGCATGCACATATATGTGTTCAGGATTGGCACATGTATGTATCTCAGTGTGATTGATAAACTTAGAATGTGGTTACCTTCTCAAGTCCCCTTGCTTCTGTACAACTCATGATAATTTCACAATCTCAAACCACCTCCTAGCTTAGGTGGTTTTTAGTGTTCCTACTATCCCCTTCTCCTCCCTCCTCGGGCATCTCGTAATTAGTATAATTCCAAACAAATAGGAACAAAGCCATCAACCAGGAGCAGGTCCCATGGCACAGTGGTTGATGGTGTGGCAGAGGGCATGTGTGGTTGTTATTTCGAGGAGATAATGTCCCCAGAGAGCCCAGGAACTGTGAAAACTGTACATTTTCCTTTGGTGGCATGCATTAACTTCACAGGCAATCAGTGAGTGTCCCTGCTGTGTTCCTAACACTGTCTGTCCCTCTCTTCTACCCTCTGCCTCTGTGAAATCTCCACGAGGGACTCAGGAGCAGACCTCTTAAAGGCACATGGATTTAAAAGAATGAAGAAACAGCGCCTGTCCTCGGCTTCTGGCAGGCCAGGCCAATGGCAATGCCGGAGGCCTGGGCTCAGGGATGACGTGATGCCTCTGGAAGAAGCATGCAGCGGTAATGGTGCCAAGATGAGTGGAAGCTGCAGGAGCCATGGAGGAGCAAAGAGCCCTGACCTGAAGTCACGTGTGCGAAAGGACAGGACATGAAGAGGAGGCCTTTTGGAATCAACAAATCGCCACCAAAGCTGGGAGCTGTTGGTCAGTTAGGGTTAGAGAAGGGCAGAGCCACGGCTGAGAAGCTCAGAATGACCCAGGGCAGATGGCGGCCCCAGAGCTGAAGCCGCCCCTTCCTCAGGCTCCAGGTAGAAAGGAGAAGGATCTGAAGTTAGTACTGCCTTGGGTACCTAACAGAACTCACTGTGGGCCTCCCTGTCCTTTGTCCAAAACAGAGGGGGACCATTATGGACCTCTGAGCCCCCATCCCTTTTTACAACAAAAGGGTCTGTTTTTCAAGCCAAATGACCTTCCTTTTCTCTTTGTCCCTTGTACCAAAGGGGAAGTATTTATCTTCGGTCCTCAAAGCCAGGCATCATTTAATAATTTCAAGATAACAAGTGGCTTTGTGCTGGTTCTACCATGCCGAAGAAGCTCCCACTGGCTTCTGAGGATGTTCTTTCATGGCGAGAGGATTTCTAAGGACTCGTGATTGCTGAAAAGACAGTTCCCAAAGCCAAAAGCCCCAGGGAGCACCCTCCGGAAGTCTCAGTTCAGCACTGGAATCTGCACCTGCTCTGCTTAACCAAGGGCTGGCTCTTTGCAGAAACTAGTGAGCCCCTGCTTAGCACTCTACGCAGTCAGAGATGCTCTTTGTTTCGGAACGTGTTGGAATCCAGACTTAGTTCATTGTGTGCGTTTAGAAAGGGAAGAACTTTCTGCAGATGGAAAAACAAACAAGAAATATTTTTAAAAGGCTTTGTTTTATGTGAGGCAGCTAAGAAAATGAAAATTACCTCCTCCCCCCAAAAAGACAGTCTCATGTTTTAATTTGTTTTCTAGTAAAGACCTTTGTCTTTGGAAGCCAAGACTTTCCAGCAAACAGCATACCAGACTTTCCTAGGAAACGAACAAACCAAAAAGTGCCTGCTCTTCCAGAACAGCAGAAGCAAAACGTTCTTTGAGTCTAAAGAGAGGAAATGAAGGCTGCAGCCACACTAAGTTGAGTGCAGAAGGGACAGATTAAAAAATAGAACCAAATGTGCTGGACACAGGGCGCACTCACTGCTGAGTGCCTTCATTTTCCCTCAAGGAAGTACAGCGAGAGATGTTTCCTTCTTGGAAGGGCATTCTCTGATGGAAGCCAAAGGACTTAAAGCCTTTCCTTCTTGCCTGCCCAGATACTAGGGAAGGAAAGGGAGTGGCCTTGCTGGAGCAGAAAGTCAGAGATCACCTTTCTTGCCCCACACTGAGATAACACTGTTATTCTGTCCTCTTAGCTCTGTAAAATATCCTTAATCCAAAAAGAGCAGAGGTGCTAGCTCATGTCCTTTCCTCCACTGCACAAAGCATGGTGCCTTGAGCACAGTAGTCCCTCGATTAATGTTCAAAAGAATTTTAAACAGAAGCAAACTGATAATCGTAATACTTTTATCCTCAAAGTGCTTTACCAGACATTAATTACTTTATCCTCACAACACCCCTGTGAGGTAGGTAAGCAATATTCTCATTTCACAATAAGAGAAATTGGCCCTAGAGTGACTTGACCTAGGTAGGTTTGCAGAAAGATAAAGTCCTATGATTTTTGTTTCCAGATACATGATGTGTCCGTAAGACCATGTCTCGCCTTTCTTTAGACACTTTCTCTGATCCTTCTGTTTACAAAAAAGGCTTAAATAAGTCACTCTGTAAAACCAGTTTCCTCTGTTAGGAAAGAATATGCTTTGCTATTTCTGCCCCAGAGTCAGGAAGGACTAGCTGGTTGCCGACGTCTTCCATACACTCCCAGGAACCGTCCTTGTCCTTTCACCCTTCCTAGCATCTACCGAGGCATCCGGTTCCCTGGAGGTCCACACGGAATCCACTGGCAAAGTTCTCCTTCCTGAGGGCCTCACAATCCATTCACCAGTCCAAAGCAATGCTAGTGGACTCAGCAGTGGGTCTGGGGTCTTGTGCATGCCTTCCTTTTGGTAACCATCAGAAATACCTTCTGGAAACAAATAACCCTGGCAGGATTTGGCCTAGTCACTGAACAATCAGACACAAAATCAGACAGAAGTCATCACTGATTCCAGGTTGTGATCTGGTCCCTCAGACCATCACTGCAGTATTCACCTTGGGAAGCCAGGTCAGAGCAGGTGGGAAGGAGTTTGGGCTCCGTGGTCAAGGGCAAGAGGGTTGGCAGCAGCAACAAACAGCTGCCCTTGTGAGTACTCTATTCCTAGGACAATTCTTTCTTTTCCTTTCTTTTTTTAATGAGAATTTCTAGATCAGAATATGCCTGGTCAGGGCCAGGTTGACTTATCCATAATAGTTGAAGCTTCTAGAATTTTCCTTTCCAAGATGGTTCTCAGAGCCTATGGCAAATCAGTGTCACAGCTGGCACCCCTGAGACCTAGTGTCCTCCCTGGTTCCCACCTGCCCTCACTCGGGGTTGGGTCCTAAGAAGTACATAAAGGTTCTTATGAGAAGTCTGGTTTCTTGCTCAAGGTGTAGCTTGGTCCTTGAAATGATAACAGTCAAACCATAGTAAAAAGAAAAAGAAAAGAAAAGAAAGAAAAAGAAATTCAATTTAGCTTTTCTAATTCAAATGATTTGGAAAAAAAATCCCAATTTAGAAAAAGACAAATTTGTGATATTCCACAGCCTTGTTTATCTCTGAATGTCTGCCTGTGGGCGCCAGCAAAAGCACACCAGGGAGGGATGAAGACCACCATGGGGCCCCACATATTTGGTGAGTGGGACAGGTGAAAAGCCAATTTTGTTTTTTGTACTCTGCAGGGGGAAAGAGAAGGTGAGTCCATTGGATGAGGCGAGCCTCGGGGTCCAGGACAAGGTGAGAGATACTTCCAAAGAGCTCTATGCCACCTTTCAAACAACCTCCAGACACTCCTTTACAGCCCTTCTCTTGTCTACCCAAAGCTCAATAGACGTTGGTTTCCAGATTGACATTCCTACGTACTCACTGGTCCTGCAGGACGAATGAACATCAGAGATGTAGTTTAAGAATTACGAGCGGTCAGTTTGAGCCAGGTGACCAGGGTCACCTGACCAGGGGGTCACTGTACTGGGTTCACAGTGCTGTGAATGTCTAAGGACTGCAGGGATGCGAGTCTTTTCCCTGTCCCTTCTCCCCTCCTGCTCATTCTGGGGGTTTCTGGGTTCCAGTGACCCTAGAAATCCCCCTCCTTTGGTGGTTCCACTCCCCAAGGAATGAGGCCACTCCTGTTCCTCCCACCATACCTTCACTACAGGCCACATCGAACCCTCACAGCATCCCTGAGCAGGAGGGAGAGCAGAGGTCGCGCTGCTCCCCCTCCACTTTACAGATGGAGAAACCAAGGCACCGAGAGGTGAAGTGAGTTATCCATGGTCACAGTGGGGCCCCTGAATCAGCCTGTGGCATTTCCTGATCTTTCTGGGCCTAAGAAGAGTGCCTTGGAGGTGTGAAGCTGGAGCAAATCTCCAAGCCCCCTCTAGCTGAGGACCTGGGAGCTGTACTGCAGATGAGCGGAGGAGTTTATTGAACGGGCGAGCGCTTGTCTGTATCCGCCGAGACAAATGGCCAAGGTTTGCTGTGGACAGTTCACTCAATTACCAGTTGGCACTATACCAAAGGGAAATAATAAGTATCTTTGTCCTTGGTTTGAGATGATTTTTTAA